>JBBPOK010000191.1:0-51022 GCA_038091415.1 Leccinum variicolor | reverse complement strand
GCGTCGATCACGGCGACGATGATCTACGCGTTCCTCTACTTCCGCAAGCAGATATGGATGCAGAGCAGGCGGTCGATGCACGAGAAGCCCAACATTCACGGTCGGCTCATGTCCATATACAAGCAGGTCTCCGAGTGGTGGTATTTGGTGCGTGCGGCGAGGTCGTCTGCGCGAGGTTATCGGATTTACGTGCGTTGCAGTGGCGATGTTCGTGTTTGACATCATCCTGATTTCATCGTCGGGTACGCGCTCCTGGTAGACCAATCGTGATGATGTTGTTCAAGACTGGGGGCACATCGCAATGTCTCAAGGTACGTGTTCAAGTTGTTGAGGAGAACGTGTATGGATTATTTCTGACGATTCCTCGCTTCCACGACAGGGCTTAGTACGTTTGCGGGCGATTTTTAGCTGGGACATTACATGAAGATTCCGCCTCGGTCACTTTTCACCTCTCATTATCCGTCAGCCTAGCTGCGCAACGAAAGCGGTTATTCTCCACTTGCAATAGAACGAGGACGAGGTGAAGCCTTCATCAAATCAAATGGTCTTCAAGTTCCCGTCTCTGGTACGGAGAGTCGGTTACTGGGTTCTCAGCGACATTGCCGGGTTCGAGTTCAAGTTTGTCCATCTCTCCTTTTACCTTTTGTACTTTAAGACGTGATTTAGATCGTCTTTCGCTGTCGGTCTGAAAGCCCGTGAAGTGCTTATTCTCGGGAAGATGCTATCTTATGAAGTCCCGTTCAACTCCTTCATCGGCATTATCCTTGCCATGTTCCGCAGCGTCCTCACTCTGTCCCGTATGGAGAGCTTCTGGCGAGACTGACTTTACCAGCTGGTGCCGTATACGCGGACGCTATCGGTAGACGGGTTTGGTCATCCGGTGTACTTCTGACGAATTCAACGTGTTCGTGTTGAACTCGTCCACAAACCAAGCGTGTCAAAGACTTTGTCGGCGCATTCAATGGCGCGTAGTTCGATAATCCGACGGCTCCTTTGCCCGTTTGTATTGTCAATATTCGGTACATTTGCGTTCGCGAGGACGTGTTTATGCGGGGCTAACCAACGGGAACAAATGATGCAGGTTGGTGACGAGTTCTTTACGCACACACATTGGCCCGGGCGGGATGCGTTCATCTCTTATTCGTATCTCGTCTCCGACGTCGTCGTGACAATCAGTGAGTGGTCTTCACAGTGTTCTCGCATAATTTTCCATCGTATCTGATGTTTGCTTTCCCTTCTTTCAGTCGCATCACGATATGCAAGGCGACGATAAGCGTTTAAGTTAAACATTTTTCTAGGCGGTATGGCACGAGTCACGGTGTTTTACCTTCTGCCTGCGTAAGTCACACTGCGTGACAATCTTCTGAAATCGAATCGGGTAACATCGAATCGGGTACAATCAAAACATGTCTGCATCAGAACTGACCGTCTCCGAGTCGGATGTGGCCCACGACCGTGACAGCCTGCAACTGGGTGTGGTGCAATCACTGCCAGTGGAAGACCCAGCATTGGTACTGGGACACATGCCTGCTGACACAGTGGTTCAGATATCTTGACTCTGATAGGGACTCAGATGTGATGGGGACTTTGAGTCAGGGTGGACATAGTAGAGGCTGGGCTCTCAGTTGTACTACAATGGGGCTACCTCTCCTACTTGATTTATGCACTATGCGGAAATTGGAGGGTCTGGGATAAAATGATTGGGTTCCTTGGATTCAAATCAGCTGGTCTCAGGCTGTTGTTGATGTATCTTGTAGGTGATTTACTTCACTTGGCTTTGTGGTCATTCTGACATATGAAGGTAATGAAATATTTTGATTGACAGCAATGACAGGGTCATATGCTTGGTGATATAGCCAGACATCTATTAGACATTTGATCAAACTTGGTCACATCTGAAAGTGGATGTCTGTATTTCACATGTGAGTAATGCATGATCATTTGTTGATAATTGAATGTACATGAACCATCAGGGTGATGTTGGTTTATCATTAATGATAATGTCTTATTTCCCATTATCTAAATGATATATAGTTATTAATAAATGATCACCCATTCATCTAAAGGATGAATACATATCAGTATAGATTATATGCCTTCAGTATGAATACAAATGATCAGTGGTTATAAATACTTATTATTTTCATGGCATAATTGTAGGTATGTATCAGAACTAACTGGTTATATCAGCTCTTCACTGTTGATAATGGTATATTTTGATTGGGAGAGCTGGTATGCTTAATGATAATCTAGCCAGACATCTAACATTTGGTCAAACATGGACATGAATGTCTGTGTTTCACATGTGAATAATACATGATCATATGCTGATATTGGATGCTCATAAACCATCAGGTTGGTGTTGATTGATTATTACATGATAATTCATTATCTTTCATTATTTGCATGATACAGAATCATCATCAAATCATCATTCACTGTCCATAATCCAGCTTCATGATGAATACATATTACTATAGATCATATGCATTCAGTATGAATAGGTATTTTCAGTGATTATAAATGGTTATTATTTCCATGGCATAATGGTAGGTATTTATCAGAACCATCTGGTTATACCAGCTCTTCACCATTCCCCTGATTAATTACATGCAATTAGTTAAACTATCAGGTAGAATCAGATGTGGACTATTGATAATGAAATAGCTTGATTGAGAATTTGAGAGAGTTGGTATGCTTGGTGAGAATCCAGCCAGACATCTAACATTTGATCAAACTTGGTCATTGATATCTGTATTTCATATGTAAGCAATGAATTGTCAGATGTTGATATTGAATGCATCAGAGTGGTGTTGACCCTCAAAGTGTTGATCATTACATGATGGTTGATTATTTTTCTTCATCTGAATGATATAGAATTATCAAGAAATGATCACTCACTGGTCATCAGCTATCATTATGATGAATATACATCAGTATAGATTATATGCCTCCAGTATGAATATGAATTTTGAGTGATTATAAATGCTTATTATTTCCATGGAAAAATGATGGGTATTGATCAGAACTATCTGGTATATCAATTTTCCACTATTGGTAGTGGAATATTTTGACTGAGAGAGTTGATATGTTTGATGATAATCTAGCCAGACATCTAACATTTGATCAAATGATATCTGTATCTTACATGTGGAAAATGCATGATCATGATATGATATTGCATGCTCATGAACCATCAGGGTGATGTTAGTTGATCATTATATGATGACTCATTATCTTTCATCATCTGAATGATATAGAATTATCAATAAATGATCATTTACTGGTAATCAGCCATCTTAATGATGAATACATATCAGTATAGATAATGTGCTTTCAGTATGGAAATAAATTTTGAATGCTTATAAATGCTTATTATTTCTATGGCATAATGATGAGTATTTATCAGAACTATCTGGTTATATCAGCTCTTCACCATTCCCCTGATGAGAATGAGTTCTGCCATTGCTCGGGTCATACTAGAAGATGCCAAGAGCTTAGCATCACTTTCCAAGATGTTTTGAGCAGTTTGCTCAGCACGGGATGTCAAGTAGAGGATACCACGAGGACCTATTAAAGACAACATGATTAGTCTCGTGAGCATGTAAAATCTGGAATTATCACAACAACCTAGGAGTGGGCCACGATCAAGGCTAGCATGACGATGAGGACGTAGCCTGCCCAACTCTTGCCAATATTCATCAACATCATCAGGTTCTCCAAAAATGACAATGTCATCAAATGACGGGGCATCCACACCGACAGAAAGAATGGAGGTAGCAACAATGATTTGAGCATCTGGATCTTTGTTTTTCCAGATTGACAAAGTTTCTTCATTATATGACACCCAGTTGAGTGCATTGAACAGCCGGACCACTTTCGAGCGCCGAGTTGCATCAAGGCCACTTAGCGCGTCATGGTTGTAAAGGTAGCCATTAACCCTCGAACCAAGATGGATAGTCTTGCAGAAAATGAGGACTTTCCTACGAGGGAAGGCAAAGACCCAGTCGAGCTCGGGAAACCGAACAGATCTGATTCCGGAACGACATGTTCGAAAGATGATACGGAAATCATGGCGCATGTTCGAACGTCGCAAGATGTGGCAGGAGCCATGCTGAAACCCGAGGAGATCAAGAACATTTGTAGTAGGAGATCCACCCTGCATGGTTGCGGTGCAAGCGATCATTGGAACATTCTTGGGCAGACGTGCGCGCATCCAGCCGGTCTCCTGGTAATCTTTGCGAAACGTCCGACCCCATGTGTTCATGAGGTGTGCTTCATCAACGGCAATCATACAAACACGTGTCTTGAAGGCTGGGTGGTCTATTGTGGCCTTAAACCGTGGTGATGTGAGTTGTTCGGGTGAGACAAGCAAGACAGCGATGCCAGTGATGACTTGCTTGTACAAGTCGCGTTCCCCTGCATTCTGGGCCATAGCAACTCGATCGGTGTTGATAGCGACTGCTGTTAGGCCAGCGGCATGCATTCGAGACTCCTGATTGAGGGTGAGCACTTTCAAGCCCAATGTTAACGAAGCCTAATATCACCATTTCTTCCTCAAGCGCCTTGGTTGGGCATATCACAATCATGGCTGGGTCATTGGGAAACCGCCGTGGGTCACCTTTGCCAACCGGGTGTGTAGATAAGACCGTAATGAGACGCATTAAACGAATGAACATTTCCGTCTTGCCCGATCCTGTTGCAGTGACCGCGAGAACATCTTGCTGATCGAGTAGTCGCGTGATAACATCGAGTTGCCAGTCATGTGTGTCACTGTTCGGGGAGATCTCTTTGAGGGTTTGTTGGCAAAAATCTATCCCTTCTTTGGAATGGAAACTGAAGGGCATTGGTAAGGATAGGGGATACCGTGACTAGTAGATTACAACTAATGCTACGGCATATCCAGTAGTGCTACACCGTCACCAAGATCTGACTCGACTGCGACGCGATCGCATTGGTGCCGATATGCCGAAGGGAAAGCCGAGAGGCCGACGCAGGAATGTCACGGATAACGCCGAATCGTCGAGCACCTCCAAAAGCTTGCCAATGAAAGCAGACTAGGTTTGTTTGGGGGTTTGTTTGGCACTCTCCCGCCGTGCGCCTCCCGCCCTGCTTCCCTTTTTGGACTTGGGTGCATCCGAGTCTGTCCCGCTTCACTTCCCACAGTGGAAAGAGACCATGATGATGGATTCTACATTTCCGAGCTCTCGCAGCGATGCAAAGTGTTTATGGACAGCTGTTGGCCTCACAGCCTCCGAATAGACAGTCTGGTCAGTGGTCATCAGACTATGTTTACCTGTAGTGTCGCCAAGTTGAGCTTGCTGAAGCCTTGTCATTGTTGCTTGCAGATCGGAGGCGCAAAGCGGCGTGCTGTTGTAGACTTGTAGTCTCCCGTAGGCAGACCGTTAAGCAGGAAGACAGTCGTTCCTACTTTTAGGATGCTGATGCCAACAATGATGATCGATGATCACCATAAACGTGAACATTGTACGTTTGAACGTTAACATTGGATGGTGGAAAATCATGCCCAGGGCCCAGGGTGTACCTTGGCATTTGTATTCGTTGTCGCAGACACGGGTCCTATGATGTTGGCACGGCCCGAGCACTAATGCTGTCAGGACTCCCTTCAGTTTCAATGACCTTGATCCGCCGGCCGCGCTGCAGCTTCAGTGAAGACTTGATGAATACTAGGCATCATTCTATTTTACCCACATCTACGCAAACACGAACCACCTCTCAAAAGTAATAGTATCGCACTGCACCTCGGCGTACGTTCAAGCCAAACGATAAATACTGATCACAAGAAAACATCCTGTGTTTCTATTCATCCCCTGACGATCAACCAGGCCTAACAACTCCTACATATCATTTCCTCTATCCTCGAACTGGATTTCCTCCCCACCCTCCTCGCCCGGACGGCTACTCACACCCGCGAACGCGATCCCAGAGACAAAATGATCCCGTCCAGCAACGTCCCCAGAATACGAAGAGATCCCAAAAGCACTATCGATCCCTTCCAACCGACCACGGCTGTCCTTGTCGTAAAGCTCACGCATGCCGATCACAAATCGGGGCATGATAGGGAATATGGTGATGACGTAAAAGAGTGCGAGGATAAGAGACCAGAGAGGGGAAATCAGGCCCCCATCCGCGTCTGCTAGCACGACGGTGATATTGTTGAGCCAATTCCTGTGTCGTTACGCAAAACTTGATCAGCGGTTCCATCCTATATTGCGCGCGCGCAAGGACCACTAGTAGCAAACATATGACGAACGACGTACAGAATGAGATAAGCAACACCATCCTTGACGATCAAGGACATATATCGGTTGGGCTCCCAATGCCCCGTCGCCTTGTACATCGCGATTGATTGCTTCACCAACGGAATAAGAGCAAGGATCAACAATAGGGCATCGAAGAGAATTGGCCAGATGACCGCATATTTCAGGTAAGGACCGATTACAGGATATACCTCAGTGCAAACCGAGTAATCGAGCACTTGGCTGGTTCCAACTACAAATGAAGGGCAGAAGGGTAAAGTTCACATGTGTACTCATTATTCCGATTATGTGGAGTCATACCTGTGGCATCGATTAGCGGGTTTTCAAAGATAGCTGTCAAGACGAGCTCTTCAACCACCCCAATCGTGTAGAAAAACAGAAGGATGGTAAGGATGACTTTTGAGCGATTCCACATTGCATGAACACGCAGAACCAGTAACACTAATCAAAGTCAAGATATCTCAATGAAATGATACAATGACTAACTCACATGAGGAGGCACAAGTGAACGCTGCATATGCCCAATCGCCCGAGTAAGCGAAACCAGTACCTTCAGAGGTACAGATGGGATTCCCTGATCAAGCATCACCAACGACATAAATTGACAATACTTACACCTAACCGATTGTGAACAGGGATGATCAACAGAATGAAACCACGTACATCTATCACCACAACATATTCTTATTGGAAATCAATTCATTTATTAAAAGGAAAAACTAACCTTGACAGTCTGTCCAGGCACGAATGTGGTGCCAGCTTGAAATTATAGTCAAAATGGCGAGCCTTGACTAATTGTCTTGAACGTACGAAGTGATGTACGCCTTGAAACCACATTAAGGTGGATTGTACTTAGAATCATCATGATCATGACTCACATTACATAATAGATACCAAGGTAACGGACCCGGGCCTGTGCGAGTCAGCATATTGCATGAGCCACTCTCAGAGAGCAAGGCGTCGGAAGATTTTACACACAACAAGATACAACACGGATACCCATGTCCAGGACTTGTTCTGCAGTGCCGCATCAGTGAACGCATAGTTACTTTGCAATATGTGTTGCCTGACCCAGATATGTTCAACCTATGAAGATATTAAGCGAATAAACAGTATGGGAGGAAACACCACGTATACCTCGCTAGGAAACATAAGGACTGTTAATGAAACAGTCCCAAAGTTGAGTGTTACGGATGTTCAGTGTGCGCTTAATGCTCACTATAATCATAGACTACGAAGGTCACCTGTACAACTGCATGGCAAGTAATGTTAGAATGAGAATCAATAATATGGTTCGCTAAGAGCCATACGGGATGTATAATTGTTTAAGAGCTGTAGTTGAATGGCCGACTGCAGGTCAGATGACATGGCGTGAAAGCGAATTGCCAGTATCTGGATAGTAAGTATTTGGGTTAATAGCGAAAGACGAGGGTGAAAGGATTAGACCCAGTCACCTGGCAGGAGTGCAGCTTTTATTACCACCCAAAGCATGGGTCGGTAATACATTCAATTGTCCGACAACAGCGCAGAGAGGCAGAGATAAGACCGTCAAGAAGTTGTCACCCCGCGATAAGCAGATGACGGCACCAAGGTCACGGCGCATGATGGGGCAGCAAAAACTCTGTTTCCTGAAAGTAAAATCAGAATGCACGGCTCGAAGCAGTTGCCTTGGACTAGGGTTATGTTCTTGAACCAAAGAAATCTTCTGAAATCACGTCGTTGCGACACCGCTGACACCGTCCATTCTCTCCAAGTTCAACGCTGTCTCGACCACTTCACCTGAGAGATGCCATTCAAGAAGGGGTTGCCTTTCTCGGACTAACCAGTTGGTCATCACATAACGTTACTCGCCTGCTCCGCTTTACTCTGGGACAAACTCGACGCGCTCGCACAGCCGACAGCAAACCGCCTTCTCTACCGAATCCAACTTTGTTCGCATCGTCGAAGTTGGCCCGAGTACTAATGGCCTCTAGAACGAATCACGACAGCTCATAAACAGACTTGGCCAGGTAGGACTGCAGAACATCGAAACAGGCAGCTTCGTCAGTCCTGGAAAATGGGTACCTCAGGTCCGTCCCTTTTGCCCTTGATCCTGCCCCCGAGCTGACCACATACAGATGGCCGGGACAGTCGAAATCATGTCTCTAATCGACCCCATCCCAAACGCCGAACTCTCTGTAGTCGTCTCGAAAATGTCTCGAATTCTCTCCCCCGACTCCTCCGCGAAACCTCCACCGCCGATTACAGAAGTAGCGATATTCACCGCCGCGACAGACGCTTTCTCGCGAGCAAATACGAATACCACAGTGGCGGAATCCTTGGTTCGCTTCGAACCCGTGACCCGCGCGGCCCGCGACAAAGGGCTACAAGTACGCGGATATATTTCGGTTGTCATTACATGACCCACGTAAAGTGCGAGATGCCACAAGGGAGCTGCTCCAGATGGGTTGCTATGAGGTCAGCCTGAGGGGGTACGACAGGCACGGGCACCCCCTGCCAGCGTGCGTACCTGCAAAGAATTCCATCCAAGCAAACTTGCGTGACATGTGAGTATCTTTGTGAGCCTAATAGACTACCAGCAGCTTGATTGACGTTGTTTCGAATAGTTTGACGACACAAACGGCACGGCAATCGCAAACATATTCACTGCGCTCGATGTAGGATTGCGCTCCTTCGGTGCCTGGGTCGGCGGACTTGGCGGGTGTCCTTATTCCCCTGGAGCGACCGGAAACGTTGCCACGGAGGACGTCGTATATGCCCTGACTGGCGAGTCTTTGCGGTAATATCGGTGAACCATACACTGGTACGCCCATACCCTCCTTGCATCATTTCATGTCGTCTCAAACAACAGCTGGGGAAAGGTAGTGGTACGACCACTAAAAGAGGGGAGGTGCGGAGATTGCAAGCTCCTGCCATTCATGACATCTCATCTGTTTCCCAATACATCGGTGGCATAATGAGTCCAAAGCAGCGGCACAGATACCTACGGCCTATCCATAAATCCAGAGCGACTCCTCCCACCACACCACCGTCGACCTTTGGGGAAACAAGGTTCGGCGCTACTTGCAGCGTCGATTGGAGTGCGGCAGGCGGCGGAGGCGGGGAGCTTTGGCTTGTGCTCGCCGGCGCAACAATGAGCTCAGGCATCGGTCCTCTCTTGTTATTGAGTCAGATCACCGCGCGAGCATGCGAGCGCGCGAACTGAAGATCAGCACGGAACGAACCGCGAGTCCAGGTGACTCACGGTTCCTCCCGGATCTTGGTGCTGTCTTCCTCTCCCTTTCGTGCTTCCGCTTCCGCTTCTCCCCTTCCCGAGGGGTTTGTATCATCGTCGTTTCTGGTCAGACTCGCCTTCTCATTCCCAACAATCCCTTGTTGCCTCCCATCTGCTTCAGATTCTGGGTCCAACGTCGACACAGCCCGTCCACTCTTCTACAAACCCCGCAGAGACCAGTGAAACGTCGCCGAGACGATGCGTGTGACTGTATCGATTGGGTACTTCTGGTGCAAAGTCAAGACTGCAACCTTGCCAGTGGATCTTGATCTCACGCGCCACTCTCGCTCGTGCCATCGGGGTACCCAACGAAAAAAAGAACCACTCAGCAGCCCAAGTTGCAGCTGGTTTGAGATGCATTGGCAAGCATCCATGGCAATCTTAGCAGGTGGTTGCGCCGCACGTTCTCTGCTTCTGGGGCCTTATGCATCAATAGTTACAACAGCCCTTCTGACTCCTTTTTCGTCGCATTTCATGCAACGATCAAAGCATTCAGGAGTACGATCCGCCAAATCCCCACCGGCAGGAACAGCCCGTATCACCCACGATAAAAAAAACAGGTGTCTTGAACAACGGCACATCAAACATCTTCGATGTTGAACCGATGCGTGCCAAGGTTCTCTGTGCCCTGGTATGATCTTGCGAAGATTGAAGGCAGTGGTATCAGCTCTTTTTCATCACCTTCCATGGCTGGCGCGATCGCTTCCTCCTCGGACCTGGGCATATCGTGATATGTGTATCCAGTCGTTTCTATTGACTGACGCAACGACGTGATTTCAGAAGATTTCTTAAATTCAAGAAAACAATCCCAGCCTAAGGCAACTGCTTCGAGTTGCATATTGCGAGCTTACTTGTAGGAAATAGAATATCTGCAGCCCCCATACCAGTGGGAAACGAAGATCGATGCTAGATGCATGATCATCACCATCACGCGCCGCATTGGTATGCCTGTGTCGGAAAATTGAATGTATTACCGACCCACGATTTGGGTGGCAATAAAAGTTGCACATCCTGCCAGGTGACTGGGTCTAATCCTTTCATCCCATCGTCTTTCGCTATAAACCCAAATACTATCCAGATACTGCCATCGAATTCCACGCCATGTCATCTGACCTGCAGTCGGCCGTTCAGCTACAGCTCTTAAACGATGATATGTCCCGTATGGCTCTTTGCGAACCATATTATTGCTCATTGATCCATTCTGCCATGCAGTTGCAATGGTGACCGCCGTGGTCTATGATTATAGTGAGCATTAAAGTGCACACTTAACATATGTAATGCTAAACTTTGGGACTGTCTCGTCAACAGTCCTGATGTTCCCCAGCGAGGTATACATAGTGTTTCCTCCCTTACTGTTTGTTCACCTAATGTCTTCATAGGTTGAGCATATCTGGGTCAGGCAACACATATCTCAAAGCAATCATCCGTCCACTGATGGCACTGCAGAACAAGTCCTGGACATGGGTGTCCTTGTTGTATCTTATTGTGTGTAAAATCTTCCGACACCTTGCTCTCTTGAGAGAGTGGCTCATGCACAATACTCTGACTCGCACAGGTCCGTTATGCTGGTATCTATTATGCATTGTGAGTCGCAATCATGCAAAGTACAATCTAACTTTAACGTGGTTTCAAGAACCAACTCGCTTTGTACGTTCAAGGCAATTAGTCAAGGCTTGCTATGATGACTATGTTTATTTCAAGTTGGTAGCACCTTCGTGCCTGGACCTGTCAAGGTTAGTTTTTCCTGTTAATAAACGAATAAATTTCTAATGAGAATATGTTGTGGTGATAGACGTACGTGTTTCCATCCCTTTGATTATCCCTGTTCACAATCCGTTAGGTGTAAGCATTGTTAATCTACGTCGTCGATGATGCTTGATCAGGGAACCCGATCTATACCTCCAAAGGTGCTGGTTTCTCTTACTCGGGTGATTGGGCATTTGCAGCATTCGTTTGTGCCTCCACATGTGAGTTGATGGCCATTGTATTATTTCATTGACATACCTTGACTTCGATCAGTGTTAATGGTTCTGCGTGTTCATGCAATGTGGAATCGCTCAAAAGTCATCCTTACCATCTTTCTGCTTTTCTACACGATTAGGGTGATTTTAAATCTCGTCCAGGCAGCTGTCATTGAAAATCCGCAAATCGATGCCACAGGTATGACTCCACTCAGTCGGAATAATGCGTACACATGTGAACTTTACCCTTCTGTCTTTCGTTTTTAGTTGGAACCAGCCAAGTGCTCGATTACTCGGTTTGCACTGAGGTATATTCTGTATTCAGCCCTTACGTGAAATATGTGGTCACCTTCGCAATTCTGTTCGATGCGCTATTATTGATCTTTGCTCTCATTCCGCTGGTGAAGCAATCAATCGCGATGTACAAGGCGACGGGGCGTTGGGAGCCCAACCGATATTTGTCCTTGATCGTCAAGGAGGGTGTTGCTTATCTCTTTGTGTACGTTGTTTTGCTACTAGTAGTCCTTGCGCGCGCGCAATGTAGGACGGCATCACTGATCAATTTTTGCGTGACGACACAGGAGTTTGTTCAACAATATCGCCATCGCGATATCCAGCGCGGGTTGGGACCCGTTGCCCCCTCTCTGGGATCTCATCCTCGAACTCTTTTTCAACATCACCATGTTCCCTATCATACCCCGATTTTTTATCAGCATGCGTGAGTTGTTCGACAAGGACAGCCGTGGTCGATTGGAAGGGATCGATAGTGCATTTGGGATCTCTTCGCGGCGTTCTGGGAATGTTGCTGGACGGGATCACTCTGTTTCTGGGATCGCGTTCGTGGGTGTGAGTAGCCGTCCGGGTGAGGAGGGTGGGGAGGAAATCCAGCTCAAGGATAGAGGAAACGATGCGTAGGAGTTGTCCTGCCTGGATCGTCAGGGGAATATGATGTTTTCTTGTGATGGATGTGGTATTTATATTATATATAGTTTGGCTCGTTCCTATTAAGTACCAGGGTGCTGGATCTTTGTAGTGCGATACTATTATTTATGAGGTGCTTCGTGTTTGCGCGGATCAGCGGGTAAAATTGAATGCTGCTGATAACTAGTATCGTTCCTGAATATCAAGTCTTCACTGCCAATGGCGCATCAAGGTCATGGTTGGAATGTTGAATAAGTACTGAAGGGAGTTCTGACAAGACAGTACAAATACAGCCTCATGATCATTTTCCTACTTTCTCCTTCTCCTCCTGTCGCGGGCCTTATCCTGTCCGTTTCCCGGCTCCATCATATCTGTCTCCGATGCAGGCCCAAGTCGTTCCCGCACGACCACGGTCCATACCGACCCACTGGAAGTAGTGGAGTTCGTTCTCGACATCAACACAGAACTCGCATTCCCCCTTGTTGAAGACCAGAGCACGCGATCAGCCTGAGCCCTTCTGAGGACGAAGACGACGAGGCCGATGATCGTGTTCCTAGTTGCCGCTGACATTCGGAGATGGTCGTCAAGTACGCAGCGGCGTCGGTTGGAGTGCGGCAGGCTTCGGAGGCGGGGAACTCTGTATCGTGCTCGCAGGTAGTACGACGACGAGCTCGGGCATCTGTCCTCTCTTGTTCAGATCACGGCGCAAGCATGGCCCAGTGCGCGTATAAGTGAGCCATGGAACGACGTCGCGCACGAAGCCGTCCGACGGAAAACACCATGCGAACTCAGCACGCAACGAGTCCACTGGCAAGATAGGACGTGACTTGTGCTTCCTCCCAGATCTTGGTGCAGTCTTGTTCCCCCTTTTGTCTGTCTATCATTTCGGAGAATTATATGGTCAAACTGAGAGCTGAGGGGACAAGTATTGGAGAAGGGCTATGTCGAGTTGGAAGAACTAAATTGAATCTCCGTCTCGGCTGCTGCGGCTGATTGGAGTAGGCTGCGAATAACCTGCGGGATCTCGATTCTCGACGAATTTGCGTCTTTGGAACCTCACATGCACACGTCTCGACCTCAAACTTCCCAATCCGAACCGGGCGAATTTGGGATACATGAATGCGCCATATCACCTTCACCTTATCACCTTATTTGCAAGTCGAAACAGAACTAGTAGCTAGCACCCTCTGGCAGCTGGCAGCACTGAGCAGGTAGTTGCGCTTCTTCCACTTCTGGCGCAAGGCTTGTTCAACTTGACCAACCGTTACAACAGCTCTCCCGACCCCCTTTCCGTCGTATTCCACGCAACAATCGGTGCATTCAGGAGCGCAATCCGCCAAATCCACACAGGCAGGAACAGCCCGCATTACCCACCTTGATCAACGACGGATATTAAATCGATACCAAGATCCTTCTGTGCCTAGTGTCATCAACTCGTTTCCATCACCACGAGTGCCTCCGCGATCGCACGATGCAACAGCTTCGTCCAACTTGGGCATATTGTGATATGTATATGTATAGTCGTTTCGATTGACAGAAAGGTAATTACCGACGGATGTTTTGGGTGGCAATAAAAGCTGCACATCCTACCAGGTGACTCGGTCCAATCCTTTCATCCTCATCGTCCTTTGCTATCAACTCAAATAGTATCCGGCCAATGTCGTTCGCTTCTACATGATGTCACATCTGACGTGCCAGTGGAGTCCAACTTACGCAGCCTTGCACCTCATTGTGAAAAAGTGCCGAAAAAGTGCGGATAAAGCCGGATAAGGCCTCGAGCAAATTGTCATCGGTAGGCCGGGCCTACCGATAGGCTATGTTCATTATGCGCCGGCTGGGTATACCTCTCATCTACTTGTTGCGGACTGTGGGAGACTGTGGGCGACAAATTCTTGACGGCATCTCCGCATCCCCGAGCTGTATTGGAAAATTGAATGCATTGCTGAAGCGCTGACCCACGCTTCGGGCAGCAATAAAAGCTGCGATCCAATCCTTTCATTCGTCGCCTTTCGCTACCAACTATCCAGACACTGCCGCTCACTTTCGAGCCATGTCGTCTGACCTGCAGTCGACCGTTCAGCTACAGCTCTTAAACAACGATGTAACATGTATGGTTCTTTGCGAACCATATGGTTGATAATCAGTCTAACATCATCGCTGCCCCGCAGTTGCAACATTGACCGTCATGGTCTATGATTATAGTGAGCAAGTGCACACTTTACATGTGTAATACTAAACTTTGGGACTGTTTCGTCAACAGTCCTCATGTTTCCCAGCGAGGTATACGTATTGTCTTTCCTTTGTTGTCTATTCGTTTAATAGCTTCATAGGTTGAGTATATTTGGGTCAGGCGATAAATATTGCAAAGTGATCATTCCTTCACTGATGCCACTGCAGAACAAGCCCTGGACATGGGTAACCGCGCTGTATCTTATAGTGTGTAAAATCTTTCGACTCATTGTTGTCACAGTGGCTCATGCACAATACTCTGACTCACACAGGTCCGTTACGCTGGTATCTATTATGCAATGTGAGTCATGCGTACAAAGTACAACCTATACCCTTTAATGTGGTTTCAAGAAAAGTATCGCTCTGTACGTTCAAGAAAATCAATCAAAGCTCGCTATGATGACTATGTTTATTTCAAGTTGGCAGCACGTTCTTTCCTGGACCTGTAAAGGTTAGTTGTTCCATTCAATAATTAATTAAATCCATTGATAACAAGAATATGTTGCGGTGATAGACGTACGTGTTTTCATTCCACTGATCATCCCTGTCCATAATCAGTTTAGGTGTAAGCATTGTTAATCCATGTCCTTGACGATGCTTGATCAAGATATCATATCTATACCTCTAAAGGTGCTGGTTTCGGTTACTCGGGTGATTGGGCATTTGCAGCGTTCGATTGTGCCGCCTCATGTGAGTAACATGGTCTCTGTCATTGTGTTATTTCATTGAGATATTTTGACTTTGATCAGTATTAGTGGTTTTGCGTGTTCATGCAATGTGGAATCGCTCAAAAGTCATCCTTACTATCCTTCTGCTCTGCTACACGGTCAATGTAGTTACAGAACTCATTTGGACAGCTGTCTTTGAAAATCCATATGTTGATGCCACAGGTATGACTCTACTCAGTCGGAATGACGAGTACACATGTTAACTTTACTCCTTTCTGTCTTTCATTTAGTTGGAACCCTTCAAGTGCTCGATTACTCGATTTGCACTGAGGTGTATCCTGTAATCGGCCCTTACGAGAAATATACTATCACCTGCCAGTGGCCACTTTTCTTCGATGTCATAGTGTTTGTCCTCGCTCTCGTTCCGTTGGTGAAGCAATCACTCGCGATGTACAAGGCGACGGGGCTTTGGGAGCCCAACCGATATATGTCCTTGATCGTCAGGGAGGGTGTTGCTTATCTCTTTTTGTACGTCGTTTGCTCATACTGGTGGTCTGTGCGCTCGCGCGCAATCTAGCATGGCACCGCTGATCGAATTTTGCGCCACGACACAGGACTTTGCTCAACAATATCCCCAACGCGATAACAAACTTCGATAACCCGTTGGCTCCTGTCTGGTTTCTCATCCTCTCATTCTTTTACATCGTCACCTTGTTCCCCATCTTTCCCCGGTTTGTGATCAACATGCGTGAGCTGTTCGACAAGGACAGCCGTGGTCGGTTGGTAGGGATTGATAGTAGTTTCGGAATCACTTCTCGTACTGCTGTCTCTGCGATCTCGTTCGTGGATGGGAGTACTAGCCGTTCGGGCGAGGAGGGTGGGGAGGAAATCCAGCTTGAGGATGTCAGGGGGAATGATTCGGGTCAGGGTTCTTCTGTCTAGTTGATCGTCGGGGGGAAGAATGGCAAGACATGATGTTTTTCTTCCGATGAATATAGCATTTACAGTTTGGCTCACTCATGCCCCGAGGTGCATTGTGATACAATATTTACTATGTAACTTAGATCCTGTGCTTCGTATTATTTAAATTCCTAAACCGAGCGGCAGATTGAACGTTGTCGCGACTCGTCCTCATGCGCCGAATGCCACTGCGAATGCCAAATGTGTCTTCTTTAGCCTTAAGTATACCTCCATGTACGCTACCGGATAAAAATACAGGTATTCTCTACCTCGTGCCACCATCCTTGGCCGGACATTACATGTGCCTCGGCGCAAATGAGCTCGTCGGATCAGAATATCAACTTCGGTCTGCGGCTTGGCGAACACAGACAATGAACACACTTATCAGATAATGATATTGACCAACCCTTGCGCTAGCGCTGTGATCGTGCTCTCCGAGCTGAGGAGGTAATTTAGAAATGACAAAGGTGGGTATGACAGATATACCTATCAAATCCGTCAGCTCTGACTTACACTTCCTCCTTCCGTCGACTGCCTTCGTCGATTCTCCTTTCTTATCACATCTTCCATTTTCTCAAGCCTTTCCCACTCCTCCTCCTTCCCAACCTCCAACCTCCACATCCCTTCATCCTTCAGTTTCCTCCCCATGCTCATCTTCACCGCTGCCGTGTAGCCCGCTTCACCGGGGCTCCTCACGATCTTGTCCACCCTCCGCTCTTCGGGCGTCATCTTGGCGAGCACATGCGCAGGCGGGCCCTGACGCATACGCGCAAGCGTGGACGGAAACACTTCTCCTGCGCGCTCGCGTGCGTACTGACGTGTCTTGTTCCGAATCTTTTCTTTGCGAGCGCGAACGCCCCGCAGGAGGAGCGACGGGGAATAATCCGAGTACAGACGATCATGGTCGTTCTCGCTCGCCTTTTGTGTGATCCGTAGTTTGTCTCGCAAGGGTCGCACTGTCTCGCGTTCGCGTCAGTATCCAAGTAGTATGCGTACGCACGCCATGTCGGGTCGTCGCTGAACACAGGATCGAAACGCTCGCCTGAACGACGCAGTTGTTTCTCAAACGCGCTCTCCATCTCGAGGTCTTTGATTCGTTCCGTCAACTCGACGGATTGTTCGTACCGTCGCTCTCTGCGGAGACGTCGCTTGTGGATCATGCATGAGATGCTGACTGGTTGGGGGACCAGCCGTGGGAGGAGCCTGTTGTACAACGTTGGGCGTATGAAGGAGCCCTTGAAAATGGTGCGAGTATGTAGGCGTGTCTGCTCTTCCTGGACCGACTGCGACAGGGGAGTGGGACGTATCCGTGGATCTTCTGCCGGTGCCTCGTGAGGGATGAAGGATCGTTTGTTCTGTAATCGCATCGTTCTTCTCGAGCGGGCAGGCCAGGCGAGCTAATCATGTCGGGGCACTGGTACATTTCTCGCCGATGCTGGAGGAACATCTGTAGCGTCCGTGTTGTTCAAGGTTAATGCGATGAAGGAGGGCTCGTGTAATGTATGGACGCACACCAACGATTCTCTCACAAGCCGACCAAATTCTCTCCTCTCGCGCTTGCTACCGATCATGCAGTCATCTGTCGAGAACAGCCTGCAAGTATGTATCGCCCCGTTTTGCACCACGAAGACGTCGAGCCACTGGGTTGAAGCTTGAGTATGAGAGTCGCGTTGCGGGTAGTTCAGCCAGGATTCTTACTTGGTATGTCCGCTCGAGTTGTGCTTTTGCAATGTGCGCTTGGATCATATGTCTCTTCGCTTCAAAGAGTGTGCGTATTCGCCATTTCAGCTGGGGTGCAGTTTTAGCCCATGCCTGGAACACAGACAATGCAGCCACCTACGTTGTCGCGCTCAGCATACCTTTGGAGACCGCGGTACAACGTCCAGAGAGTGGCTATGCGGTGTTAGTTGTGAGGGTACTTGCTTGTAAGTCTTCGTGAAACTTGACGAGCTTGCCCACATACTCTTCTATACCAGGACACAAGCATGTCAACCGGTACTAGTAGTGGTACTCTCCCTCTTTCTATCCAAATCCAGACCCAGGGACGACGCAGATGCTGGTCGCGTCGAGCAGGGAAAGGGCGTAGAAAGCATCCGGCTCTTTACCTGCAGCTCGTGTAGCTTCGTTCGCCTTGTTGGACAACTGAATTTGAGGGTACAGATACAAGGCACCCGGAGAGTCGCAATCCCTGGAACCCTAGTAAAGTAAGTATTCGTCCCGTCCATTCCTTGTGCTTTCTGACTCTCCATTGGCAGATTCAGCAGTCGAGACTCGGACTCATCGCCGTTCACGATGCCATCTTGATTCTTCAAAGTTGCTTACTAATTATGGCATAACCACCCACGCAGTCTCGTCAATATTGCTGCGGATACCGTGACTCGAGAGTAATTGCCAACTTGTAAGGTGTTCACAGCCCCGGCGGCTTAACTTAAACAGGCCCCAAGTTAGTAATTCACTTTCAAACTATTCCACAAGTTCTCGCATGAGTCGGCAGTTGGATACGTTACATTGAGATTAGACGATTACGAAAACGCGCGATGGAATCGATGACTCACTAGTCATCCGTTACGACCACGGTCGAAAACGTCACACATTTCGAATTCTGGCGAAATTTTCTATATATAGTTTCAAGTGCCTAGACAGAAGCGTACAGAAGCATGACATGAAGCACGACAAGACAGAAGTGTGACAATTCAAGCCGACAAAAACCCACCTCGCTCCTACTACCTACGGAGTCGGGGATCGTCAAGCAAGGTAACTACTGATTACAATGAAAATCCAAGTTCGTCAAGCAGGTCGACGAGTGCGTCGCGCAGCTGTTGGGAGATTCCCAATGTGAGCCCGGGTACAGTCAAATTAGTCACTTTCCTCAACCACGAATAAATTTTCTTTTGCAACTGCAACACCATCGCTCGTCGCCCAGAACAACTCTTAGTCTTGACCCAATTTTTACGCATGCAAAAGTCGGCGTGGATAGACGTGGCGTACTAGTGTTCAAAGAATGAGAATAGTAAATAATGATGATAAGATGACTTACTGAAGCCAATGTGTATGAAAGTACCACAAGAGCTTTGTCCCCGTGTGCCGCCAGAGGGCGCCACTTCCATTCACCTTGAATGTTTTGGAACGCCTCTTGAAGGCCGAAGAATCCCGGCGAAGACATGTCTTTCAATGCCGAGCAGAGATATTCCCGTACGCAGCTGTTTGCGAAGAAGTATAGCTGGAGTAGTCGATGAGTAAAGTAGTGATGGTAAATGGAATGGTACTTACATGGGCCCCACCACCCATGTGATGCCACATCATATACCCGAACATGTCAGACCAGGTCGTGTACCATTCGACTACACGCATCTGGTCATTGCTGAACATTATGACGCCACGGATAGGTATGAATGGCATAAGAGCGCTGCGTCCCGGTCGAGTGGCTAGTAGGTAAAGTGTACCATGGAATGATCGGTCGTGGAACGCCTCGGATGCAAGCGTGACCTATTCGAGAG
The DNA here is from genome assembly GCA_038091415.1 of Leccinum variicolor. NCBI lineage: Eukaryota > Fungi > Basidiomycota > Agaricomycetes > Boletales > Boletaceae > Leccinum > Leccinum variicolor. The sequence continues at coordinate 31,231 of JBBPOK010000191.1, read as the reverse complement.
TCAGAGATAAATTATACCAAAATGAGAAGAACGTACAGTGGACTTTAATTTCTTTCGGAATTCTAAGCAGGTCCACCTACTGTACGTCTGAATACCGTCGATTTCGATAGATTCTTGGAAGATGAAAAGGAACAACGACTCAATCGAGGATAAAATCATAGAATAGAAAGCCTCACCATGTTCATTTGGTGCCCAATCAGGATTACTGGCTATGCACCTGGATTTCGCCCGATGGATAGCACGGGGAACCGATGATAGGATAGAAACGCGTGGCAGTTCAGTACAGATACTGTTGAACACGTCGTTGTACGCGTGATACACGACACGCCTCCAGTTGTCTGGCATGTTGGGGAATTGGACGGCTTGATATCCCGAGATACGGCGTGAGGTAAGCGAATCGAAAAAGGTAAAAGATGCATACACAGAGCCGTCATTGCGAAAGTGTTTAATTCGGGGTAGGGTCCAACGCTGGTGAGGATGTCATCCCAATCGGCGGTAGGGGAGGGGGGAGGCGATGGACTCGGAGTCCTGGGAGGCGTCCGCAGTACTTGCGTTTCATTATTAGATGTACACCGATAATACTATGTCATAGGTGGACTCACCGTTGATGTAAGCGTTAAAAAAAGCGTGGAAATTGGAGTCTTCGTTGTCTGCTGCGTCGGACATGGTAGTAGGGATGGTCGGAAAGGCCGGGGGTGGTTGGCAAGGGTTTTAAGTAAATCAGCGATTGGAATAATGACATTTAGTAATGGAAACGAGGTGGATGGTCTTACCAGGAACAGGTGTAGTTTCGTACTCGGCTCTGCAGGTGGTTTACATTCACTCACGGGGCTCGCCATTCACTGATCCATGACCTGCCTATCTGGGAAAAGAAGATTGTCCCCAGTGGAGATTACCGTGAAAACATCGCCAGCCAGGTGCGGAGTCTGGATACGGTCGCGGAACATGCCATGTAGCCGGAACATGATCGTGGGTCGCTGAGCGTACAGGTGCGGAGTCTGGATACGGTCGCGGAACATGCCTTATAGCGGAACATGATCGTGGGATTGCTGAGCGTCGAGGTGCGGAGTCGAGGGATTATATAGAACTCTATTGTGTATTGCACTCTTCTAACTACATAATAGAGCCATTTGGACAGATTGGCCCCCTAATACTAGTAGTCCCTGAGCCTGCCATTCCCGGTGTGATGTAGTATATTTTTCCGGCGGATTGATATATCTAGTAGGATATTGCCAGGTCATATAACTACTGCGTCCAGCTGCGGAGTTGGCCAGTCTCCCAGGGACTGTTTGGAAGCTGTCTGATAGGATCCCGCAGTGGAAGGCCCATGTACTATAAGTGTCAGATTCTGCGATTCTCCCTGTTGTAAGTTTGTACATACGACTGAACCATGGCGTCACAGAAAGTGTCCCAGAAATTGTATTCTATGGAGCTACCTCCTACATTCCCTCGTCCTCCTGCTCCAGGGCTCACCTTCCACTACCTCTCCCCCCAACCCTCCCAGTTTGCATGGTGGTCGGAGAGCTTCCGAGTCGCCAACGGCGATGTCGAGGACAATGGCAGTCCTATTAAGGTTGCGGACAGAGCAACTTTGAACGAAGCCCTGCGCAGATTGGTGAGTCGTCCGCTATTTCACAAGCTCGTGCTTACCGAATTCTTCAAAACAGATTCTGCCCAACCCGAAGATCCCCGTCCTTTCCACAGAGCATCCAGTCTCTAAAAAGCTGAAGGGAATCCTGCAGAAGAAAAGGTGGACCATATACCAGCTTGCTTCACTACAGAGCCATCTCGAAACACCCCCGTCGATCCTGGTTGAAGAGGATGATCTTGAAGAGACCGCAGAGTTCAATGAAAATATTGACAATACTATGGATGACCTTCACACAGCCATAGATGCTTTCATTAAGGCGGTGTCCCGTATTGCTGTTAGCGAACAAGGACCTCTTGATTCGTGAGCAGATGTTACTACCATGCCTTGAGCGTTACTAACACTTGATCAGTCTACTAGGGTCCAGTGACTTTCATTCGTTATTGCCCTCGTTTTAAACCATTTGTTGTACGCTAGTACTTATTGCGGTCCGCGCCGGACGGTGACAGACTCGGATGTATTGCCAGTGGAGAGAAGTAATCGCTGTTTACTTACATTTCTCGATGGAAAAATCTGCGGCAGGACTGACTGTCAGTCCCGTTCACACTTGTAATTGTCACCCCGGAGGCCCGCAGATCTAGAACTTGTTTTAGTTGTGTTGATCGACCGATCAATATAATTCACCAAATTGACTCGGAATCACATCCTCCGAACGGAGTCAATCAGCACGTCGGCCGAGAACTGCGCTACTACAAACTGAGACATTTATTCGAGTTCGCCGTCTTTGCGGGCTTAATGTACCAGACTCGGAGGATGACTGTCGACTCCTTGAGGCCATCCACACTTTTTGTAGACCTAAGTAGTAAGTTCCGTACGAGAATTTGTTCCCGGGCTCGATACTTACTAGTATGCTGTTTGAAGTTAAATTGATTTTCCCACTAATCCGTCACGGTGACATTGACAAGCTCAAGCCCTCAATCATCTCGCTCTTCGGATTCAATGAACCTGCCAGTGTATGTATGACTGAGTCGAATCACAGCTGCCGGTGATGCGAGTGTCTTCCTGGGGCCGCATACAGCAAACGCGTGACATATACGCAGATATAGTACATGTTCGAGAGAGACCTAGAACGAGAAGAGAATCAGATGGATACTCTGCAAGCATACGTGCGTTGTGGCCATGATACGGTCATCTCATCCGAACATTATCAAGCTCATCCGAGTCCTGATAGTACTCCCGTGCGCATGCATCTAGTATGTCAAGCCTCACAGTCGGGACCACCCTTTCCTCAGGCTAACCTTCGGATATTACTATACAGAGAAGGATATCGTTCTCTTGGTACAATACGTCGCTGTCCCGAATCTAAGGTGGATCGCCGTCTTTTTTTCCCCCTGTGGCAGCCTGTCGGACACTTCATCATACGAAAAATGTTGTCAATCTTCATGCGTCACATACAGTGATCCCCTGTGCTGTAGTGGATGAAGATGCCCATCATGGTTTTCACATTCCCAAAGGTGAGTAATCAGTTATCTTCTCGAGAGACTGGGTGTCTATTTCAAGTTCCAGTGACAACACTGCTTCTATCATTGGCAGACGTGTGGTCAGTTTGTTTTCTTTTTTCTCGAAATAAATCCTGATGCGGCACTGGCATATCTCTCCAGGGCTATGGCTCACGACGAATCTATATTCCCTAGCCCGCACACATTCATTCCCGAACGATTCCTCAATCACGATGGTTCCCTCAGACCAAATCATATTGAACACGTGGCTTCAAGTTTTGGATTCGGTCGACGCATGTGCAGAGGAAGATATTTTGCCGACGCGTCTGTGAGGGCTGTGATCGTCAGTGTGTTGGCGGTATTCAAGATATTGAAACCAGTTAACGAGAATGGAGCAGAGATGAGTGTGGAACGAGGTTCTCCAGCGGTCTCACTGTGTGAATGATAACTAAGAGATATCACTGCCTTTGATCTAGGGCATGGTGCTAATTCTCTCTTCCATTCAAGTGCAGAATTGTCCCCAGGTTTCCAGGGATGATAAGTCGGAGGACTTGATTGCAGCTCCCTTTTTCGTTCGATGTGTATTGTATTCACAACGCGAACTTCATATGTACAAGCGGCACCTTCGGACGGTGGGAAAGTAGACAACAATCACATCGTTCAACGTTCAGACGCCGTCAAGAGGGTGTTCATGTCAGCGCTAATATTATCCGTGCATGGCGTGCAATAGGTGGGTGGCGTACTGTTGTCACCAATGAGTCCTCATAGATGGCGGTCTTCAGAAAGGTGCCAATTTCAATTCCGAAACTTTACGATTGCGACTCGGAACCGCCGGAAGCGAAGGAAAGATGCATTAGTAGGCGCACACAGCAGTAAATGCAAGAGAGTGGTTTTCACGTTCGCACGAAGTGAGAAATATAAAGTAGTAGTACAGTGTGAGTCAACGGTAGGTAAGTCCGTATGCACTCCGAGTCGGCGGAGCAGAGCGAAACCATGCAGCGCAGCAGAGCCACGGAGCACAGCATCAATCAGCAGTGCCGACGCCGAGTAGTACCGCCCCCCGCCGAGCAGTGCCGTGCCCCTCTCCCTAGCACAGCTCGGAGCCGGAACGGACGAAAAGCACGTGGGGTGCACACGCTGTGCAGCTCCGGAGCTTATGTCGTTCGGCCTCGATGGATGACACATCGAGCGCTACTACTAAGTATACTGGCACACACAATTGAAACTCTGTTCGGGTCCATGACAGTAACTTAGCTTGAATCAATATTAATGAGTAGTACTGTCAAACAGTTCGCAGACTTTCCACTGGCAATTGGGGTCACGGTCGGCTCTACTAACGAATACCGGGCGACCGACTCCAACCGCCTCTTTGCCTCGTCTGCCACTATAGACGGCAATATTCGCTGTCTCGACGTGTCCGGGGAGAACACGTTTGCGAAAACCAAGGTGTATCGCATTTGCGTGCAACGACACGTCACACGATCATCGCAGCCTCCGTTACTTCCTCGCTCTCACTGTCTCGACACCGAGACACATCAACAAATAGGCAACGTCATCCACCACTCCCACGACATCGAGTCCATTGCCATTTCATCGAGCTACGATATTGCGACCGCTAGAGGCGAAGGAATTACGCTGCGGAATCTTTATCACGATGACATCCTTCCCTCACCTTACCGCGACAATGTAAGTACTAGCGCTACTTGTGTAAGATCACATCCTCGTTGCTTTGTCCTTTCCACAGATACTTTTGGAGCGCGAAATCCATTGCTTGAAGATTGAAAAACTGTATATTTATGACATGACTCTCCGTGATAAGGACGCGCGTCAAAGTATGCGTATTATCTGAATGACTCCACTGTGCTGACATTCAAGTTCTTTCCATTAGAGGACGATCAATCGAGTCTCGAGCAAACTGTCCAAGAACTACGTAGCCAGCTTGCTAATTGCGACGAGGAAAAGACAGGTCTCAACGAAATGACCAAGTCCCTTTGTGCACGCAGCACAGAATAAAACCTCAAGTGCGTTTTCTTTGCTTTCAAAGCCACTTTGTTTACAGTCCCATTTTTTAGATCGCAGAATTACACATCTCGATGAATCGAGCAAGGAACTCCACACCGTGCTTGTCACATCTCAATGCTAGGTTGATTGATTGACCTACTAGTACTTGGATACTGACGCGAACGCGAGACAGTGCGACCCTTGCGAGACAAGACGAAAGGCGAGCGAGAACGACCATGATCGTCTGTACTCGGATTATCCCCCGTCGCTCCTCCTAGGGTGGATAAGATCGTGAGGAGCCCCGGTGAAGCGGGCTACACGGCAGCGGTGAAGATGAGCATGGGGAGGAAGCTGATGAAGGGATATGGAGGTTGGAGGTTGGGAAGGAGGAGGAGTGGGAAAGGCTTGAGAAAATGGAAGATGTGATAAGAAAGGAGAATCGACGGAGGCAGTCGACGGAAGGAGGAAGTGTATTACTAGGGTTCCAGGGATTGGGCAATGGCTCACTCAATGAATTGTGTACATTTGTGGGGTGGGTCGCGATCATCCACCATGCCAGGTGTTTTCTAGTACACCGTCTCAATGGTTACCGTAGTTCTCGCACTTGGCTAGTATCGCATATCCGAGTCACTGCGACCTCTGGCCGTTCTTTTGGAGAGGTCAACGCACCAACTAGATGTGTATAGTCACTATAGTACAGTAGAAGATGGATTCCTTGGGATCCTTGGGATCGTCATACCACTCGCAAGTCCCCGTGAATATCGAGCTATAAATGCCACGCTTAGTAGCACGTATGCTCAGCTTCCACTGGACATCGCCAAAAAAAATGCATATGATTGCCAAAAAAAAAACATTCGGAGTCGCAGAACGTTCGAGTCGATTGCCTTTCCGGGACAGTTGGCTCATTGAGCGAACTGTTCATGATCACGTGCCATAGTACCTCTATTTCCGCCATCGGGGATACGCTGACGCACGTTTTGGATGTGACAGTGGTTCTGGTTCTTCGAGGCCCGCAACTCGCCCGACACTGCTCCGTTCGCTCTGTGGTAAGTCCGAGTGTGAGCGGCGATGGTGAAATCTCATTTCCTTGCGTGCAAGGTTGAATGGCGGCCCGGGATGTTCTTCTATGATCGGTCTCTTCCACGGTGAGCTTCCAGGATGATGGTGAGGAGGTCGCGGAGGGAGATACGAGTTGATCATTTGCAGACAATGGACCGTGTAATGTGAACGAGGATGGAACGTCAACAGGTGAGCATTTCATTCAATCCAAGATTTTATGGAGTCTGAACAAGCACTGCAGTCGGAACAACGTGAGCAACAGTATGTGGTGCCCTGTCTGCACTTTGTATTGCGACTCATTCGCCATTTAGTGATCTACATTGACCAGCCGATTGGTACTGGATTCTCTTATGGAACGGTCACGGTCAACAGCACGGAATCTGCTGCACCCTTTGTATGGAAAGCGTTCCAGGTACTTTTTGAGAGCCAACTGTTCTCAACATATGCCAGTCGAGAGTACGTGCCACGGGTGTCCTCTCGCGCCGAATTTCATGGTCAGTGGATATAACCAGGTTCATCTTTGCAACGGAGAGCTATGGCGGTCACTATGGACCCAGTTTCGTGACATACTTTGACGAGCAGAACGCCTTGATTGCGAGCGGCGCGATCGAGGACGAACCCGTCGTCGTCAGTGCGCTCATGATCAGCAAGTATGTTGCGTGTTCCGGTCGGATGCGTGTTGCGAACCCGTTGATCCAGAACATTGCCTATTACACGTTTGCAACCGATGCCCCGGGATACGGTCAACTTCAATCCGACGCCGTATTGAAGAACATCTCCGAGGCCCTCTATGGCCCGGACGGATGCGTCGAGCAAGAAAAAAACTGTTACAAGGCCGGTAACTCCACAAAATCGAACAAGATCTGTAGTCAAGCGGATAATTATTGTGTACGTAGCATGTTTGTATCTTTGCAGGCTTGTTGCTCACGTTTGATTCTCGATGCTGCTTTTTAGCTATGTCTTCATCCCAGCTATTGGAGACCTCGACTCGTATGATCTCCGTCAGAATTCCTCAGCTTTGTTTCCCCCAGAATACTACGTGAACTACCTGCGCCAGCGCTTCCGGAAGTTGTGAGCGCGATTGGCGCTGAGAGTACTTATCAAGAGTGTCCCGATGCACCTGACGACCTGTTTATCAAGACGGGAGACGTATGTCTCCGTTGAATATCTCAAGCACGCGTGCATCCCGGTTGACATATCTTCTCTACTAGGATACACGCACATGGCTTCCGCAGCTCTCCGAGCTGGCAAACTCTGGATTGAAGATCCTCATCTGGGTATGTGGAGCTCATCATGTTTATATTCCTTGAACATGTTGAACCGTCATTTCACACCAGGCTGGTGATGCCGACATTAAGTACGTGTGTATCCACGTCATTCTGAGTACGTTGCTGACCATTGGCTACTTCCCCGTAACGTAACAGCTGCAACTGGCTTGGCGTACGTCGTTCGTGTTTCATTGTTCATTTTTTCAGAATCCCCACAGGGTTATGCCTCCGTGCTTGCCATGGATTGGTACGGAAACGAGACATTACACGACACGCCACTCACCAACATCACGCTCGACGGCAACCCTGTTGCTGCCGTCGCCAACGTGGACAACTTTTCCTTTGCGTGTGTTTTATTTAGTTTGCTAGTCGCCATATACGCTGACTCGCCAATTCGAAAACAGGAAGGTATATACTGGTCACGAAGTGGTGCGTCGAGAGGGACCCTCCCGAATTGGACCATTGTGTTTACTGAACGTCGCGTCTTTAGCCTGCCTTCCAACCCGCGGAAGCTCTGGAGATCTTCACCCAGGTTATCAACAAGGAGCCTCTCCATTCGGCGTAATGGCTGGGGGAAGTGTAGGCAAAGGCATCACATACGTTTCGCGTATCATAGAATACCTGATAAATATCATTATCGTTTGTGTGCTTGAGGCGCATTGTCCGGGTTGATATCACTGACGAGGCCCCATAGTTGTATTCGCCTGAAATCAAGAAAAATTGATGGCAGCGTCCGCAACTACGAATATCACCAACCTCCCTCACCCGAACGTCGGCTATCAAGGATGATCGGGCCGTGACCTTTTATTTGCTTTTTTATTTTATTTTTATTTTTTTGTAATTATGTTTTTGTTTTCGATAATATGTTTTTTTGGGTAGTGCTGTTCGTCCCCGGATACCTGCTCAGCCTGTTCCAAGGCGTATAAGTAGAAATAATGAAAAAAGTTCTTTTTATTCGTGCTGAGCTTTTTTCTTTGTGCTCACGTCAATTTACGTAAACAGCGTAGGAAGCCTCGCGTGGACGAGGGCGGCCAATGGCAAGCAACTCCTCGTCTTGTCTGACGACATCATCCACTATCTCGAGGTGTCCACCTGGATAATTCTCTCGAAATGGAACATTGGCGACGAAGACCGTGTATATAACATCGCAGTGACACCCACATCCCACAAACACCTTGCGACGATCAGAATGCCTAGTTCCCTTTACATCCTGCCCATGACCATCTCACCAGACTACGACATAGCGGTCGCTCGAGATAAGCAAATCATCCTTCTACATCTTTTGGACATCCTTCCCTCACACTACCGCGACAACGTCAGTTTCACAACTTCCGTCAGATGTAATTACTTATTCGACTCAAACAGATTCTCCTGGAGCCAGAACCCCGCCGCTCAAGGACAGAAAACGTTGATCTCGCTGACACGATGGAGCCCTTACATGTTCCGAGTGCAAGTCAAGGTGTGCTTACTAGCCGGCTGACTGCCTCGTGCTGTTATTCACTTCCGTCAGCAACGAACATTGCGAGTCTCGACTCTGTGACCAGCTTGTTTCATCAGACAAAGATAATCAATCCCTTCGCGCACAGCATGAAATCATAAGTGAGTGCCGTCTCTCTTCACTCACATCTCGTTGACAGTCCCTTCTCAACGCGCAGACATTCAATTCGCAGACTCAGGTACGTTTATCACTGTCATTCCGATTCACAACTCTTTGACCCCGTTTTCTGTATCTATAGGACGAAAAATAGCCGATCTCGAGCAACCCGTCCAAGGGCTCACTGACCAGCTTTCTGCGTCGCAATACACCCTGCGCGTGCACGAGAAGAAGTATGAATGTGAAGCTATGTATGCCCGCGTTCGCATATATGATGCTACACAATATCTTCTCGACATTGTCGACATCATGCACAATGTATTGATGAACTGGCTTGAAGGCGAGTGTCTTTGTCATTTAGTAATATAGTATCCTCAACCCCTGCCGTCAGAATTCACGGACCGATGCGTAGCATGGCTTCGAACCATCGGAGACGACACATCAAGGGCGGAGAAACACGTCGAGGCATTCTCAGCCTACTCTGCCGTGTTATCGCTCACTCCGTGTTGTTGGCATGGGCCAGGATGGGGCTGCGTTGTCATTCAACCGATGAGCTATGAGGCGCAGACAAGGTATGGCGTGCTTTGCATGGTCGTTCAAAGTGGCTTGACTGTTTTCGTGCCGTTCAGTTCATGTTTCAAAAGTTTCATCTTTATCGGGCAGTCTGTGATGTTCTTGAAGGAGGTGATCGTGTTGCAGAGGCGACTGAATGCTTCCAAAAGATAAAGTGTGATCTGTTGAAGGAGACTCGCGCCCTCGACGATTGGCCTCGATGGGAACTCAGTGAGTAATTTCACCGGTGGCATAAAGAGCAATCTGAGAATCTCTCCAGATTTCCAACTACGTTGTATCGAGAAACTCGAGAAGTGCGCTGACATGGCTAACGACCATGGCGTGGCTATCGGACACTACTCGAGTACACTCTCGCTCAACCCGGTGAACATCAACGATATCGTTGTAAAATGCTGCAAGGCGCGAGCGAGTTTACTAGAGGAGGAACTCGTCAGGATTACCAAGGTATGAATTGACTCGTACGTTGTGCATAGCTAATGGTAGTGATGGTCTGTCAGGTCATTGAACACGACCCATCAAACTACAAAAGTTACGGGAAACAATACTCCGTATTGCATCCCACGGGCCGCTACAGGGAGGCATTCGGTGCATTCGAGATGATGCTGTCGACGATGAATAATTCAGTAGACCCACAAGTTTGCGGTGAGTCCGTTGTATCCAACAGGCGTGAAAATACAAATTTATGTCCTTTTGATATCAGACCTTCGAGGTCGATATCTCGACACAACTCCACTCATCCGAGAAGTCGTTGACGACACTATCCGTGACATTCCCCGCGTGCTCATCGACATCGTCACTGGTTATCTTTATGATAAAACACAGCAAGCCGCTGCTTTTGAAGAACAACTGATCTTCGATGAACTTCGGTCTGCAATGACTACCCATGATCGTCTCGACTATGCGCGCATCAAGCAAGAAGTCGAGAAATTCTATCAATACGTGATGTTCTCGCACAGGTGGCAGCCCCTCGAGCCGACATTCCAGATGGTCGAGGACATCTCGATCTTTGGACTACCCGAATCCCCCACAATTCAAAAGCTCATCAATTTCTGTAATGTGGTCCAATCCCGCCGTTTCCGGTGGGCATGGAGCGATACGTGCTGCGTCAATCAGGCGGACAAGGGGATACAACAAGAATCTGTCGTCGCCATGTTTCGGTGGGTACTGTCGCGCAGCACTCACAATCGTCCATCTCCTCGGTGTGCTATCCGAGTCGCAGCAAGAAGGTGATCTGTGGAAAAGCATCTGGAGTCCTCGTGGATGGACGTGCCAGGAGTACGTTGCCTCAAAGGCCAACCAATTTTACACAGAGGATTGGAAGCCATACCTCGGTCCGGACATCCCTAATCACAAGGAATCCCCTATCATTCTCTCGGAGATGGAGCAGGCAACAAAGTTCGCCACGGAGAAACTTGCCACACTACAGCCGCGATTGGATAGGGTGCGCGAGAAGTTGTACTTCGAAGGTTGTACTTCGAAGCGTGAAACGACTCGGGAGGAAGATATCGCGTACTCACTATTTGGAATCTTTGACTTCTCACTCTCGGTCATATATGGCGAGGGCGAACGAGCAGTCCGTCGTCTCCTCCTAACGCAGTCGGATGATGTCACGCTTCTGTATTGGACTGGACACTTTGGTGGCACCAAAAGCTACCTCCCCTCCGATCTCACTGTATACGACCAAATTCTGCCTCCGCATGTTCCCCAAGTCATAAAGGCCGCCGAGATGAATCAGATGGTTATGGACTTGCAATCCTCCTCTTCCGATCCCTCTTCAATCGTCGAACTATATGAACGACTTGATCTTCCATCGCTGTCTCTCGTTTCTGGTCGAGTTCGACTCCCTGGACTCGTCTTCCGCCTCACTGATTTCGCCCGTCTCATAGCACCTGAATCCGACTCCAGGCTTCACGTTTATAGTGCCTCAGCGCCGATTTTCGGCGAGGTACGGATCGAGACCAAAGACGACTCGCTCAGGACACGGCTCGCTCTCGTTCATCTATGGATCAATCCCTTGCTCGACGAGGATTTCTCGGACGATGATCCTCTGTTTGATCTTGACGCATGCGCGCTGCGACTTCTCGTCCGGCTTCGGCAACACTACTGCTAGCCTCGCAGAAGCGCGGGCAGTACAAACGCGTGCGTGGCGTTTTACACGAGTCTTCTGCCGAATGGTCAATTTAATGTGTGCCTGGCCCCCCCATAATCACCGCTTTGGTCGAGTCGACGGGCCATGAGTTTTTCAACGCCATACTTCGGCTCCTCCCCTAAGCGCCAAATACAGTTTTTCCATTCATCCTTTGTCTTTCAGGGTTTTTTCCGCTTAATACCTCAAGGTGTTTGATCGTTTGCATGTCTTTACCCGACAGAACCACAACGCTTATCGTGGGCGTTGGCCCGACCGGACTTGCTACCGCACTCCCACTACTGATTTCATTATCGTTGATGCTCTACATCAAGGGAGAAACCTCTCCCGATCCATGTTATGACGCCTCCGCTCTCAAGGTATTTTTTGTTCCTGATCACGCGTTTTTTCGTGTCTAAGCAGGCACTAGACACAATAGGTTGTGGGGATGACATCGTGTCGCAGGGCCTCAAATCTAGTTGAAACTCGTTTTACAAGGCTTTCGAATCGTCATACGGAGAGTCTTAGGCCGCATACTCGACACCCATACTTTCTTACCATCACCCAGAACGTTATTGAGCGTACATTCGAGAAGAGGCTGGCTAGTTTGGTGTCACCATCTATCGACCTCTGAATGTCGTCGGGCTACAGCGACGTCACCTTCGAAGATGGCACAATTTGTCATCACGGCCAAGTACGTTATCGGTGCCGATGGTGCGCGATCTACAGTAAGTTCCTTTGCTCCACTCGCGGGACGACAATTCCTTATGACATGTAGATTCGCACTATGGCTGGCATGGGCTTTTCTGATCCAACGTACGTCAAAGGAGAAGAGGACAATCTCGCTCAAATGCTTATTGCCGATATTACGTTCGACAACGCGGACGGGAAGACCCCTCGCCAAAGGCCATATTGTCTCCGAACGGCACTTTTAATCTGTTTCCCCTGCCGTCTTCCTTCAACAAGTCTATTAACGGTGATCGTCAAGTTCCCATTTCTGAGAGAGCATACCGCGTTACGTGCGGTATACCCTCGGCAGAAGGTGAAATCCCTCGCTCGCATTTCAAGGAATATATCCAGAACCTTGTCGACCAATTTGGACCGTACCGCCTTTCATCGGACCCCACCGTGAACCCGAATTCGAAACCGACGCAGATCAACCAAGTTGTTTGGTCTTCGCGTTTCCGTATCCGTGCATCTGTCGCTGACACTACTTTCGTCCGTCTTGGGGCTGGGGGTCAGCAGACGGCGGTGCCGTCCTTCTCGTCGGTGATGCTGCTCACATCCATTCCCCTCCTGGTGGGCAAGGGATGAACCTTGGCTTGCGCGATGGCGTCTTTTTCGGGGAAGCGCTGACGAAGCATATCCACGCTACCCAGATTAAACGGCTCTCGGAGGCAGACGCGATTCTTTACGAATTTGCTGCGACGCGACGTGCATGTGTGCTTGAAGTGATCAAGCTCACGAAGCATATTTTGGCACTTGAATGTTTGAAGTGTCGAGAGAGAATGAGTTGGTGGTTCCCGATTGACTCTGAGACGCTTCGGGAGTGGGAATTTGGATCTTGGGACGTATCCCGTTCCTTGTGAGCAAGATAGTTTGGGATACCAGTGGGGCTTAGGCAGTATGTAGGATATAAGGCAGGATCCCGCACCCCACATCTCCCATTCTCGACAATGCCTGTCTTGCTTTATCTATCCTTATTTGCCAGTGGGGACGTTCCCACGGAGCTATCCGCTGGCGGCTACTGGATTATCCACGCACGGTGGCCAGGAATGTCTTATGGTTGTGACTGCGTGTGACACTTCAACAAGATCGGCTTTCAGTCTAATGTATCGACTTCGAGCCTTGATTGCTTTCATTTAATATCTCACTGGCAATGCTAATGCATCTGCACATTTTGGCCTTTACCGTGCACACCCTCGACGAACATTTTAAACTGGCAATGATGTGGTTCCTATAACCGTCATCCATGCGGACCGCTCTGTTATATTTGGCACTCGAACTTCCTGTTTCGAAGTCAAAGGGACATCATGAACTGGGGACGGCGACATTTCAACCCTGTCAACCACTTGTGGCATACCCTAAGCACCCAAACTACGTTTCTCTATAGCTCTCTTCTCTTCCATACTGTAAGGAGGCATGCTTTCAACCATTATAATTACAGTAAGTTTCCGAATGACGACTTCTCAGGAGGCTTCGTCAAGTGGACCATACTAACTCAACACAACCTAGGTACTCGCATCGCGTAGCTTCGGTGAGCTCATTACTTGGCAGACGAAGCTTTCCTTGTATTAGCAGACCTCCGATCGAGGGATACTCAACCTCGCCGCAGGTCATTATAGCGCAGCTTTTGACTTCGGCCCAGCTCCAGACAACACAGTCGACTATGCATTCTGCGTTCGTTCGCTTTCAGTATACACTCCTCTTAGTACACGGTCAAGTGCAGGGTGATAATGCCATCGCAAACAGATACGTGGACAACGTTGTTCAGTTTACACCGCCTACGCATCAACTACATCCAGTCTTATTGGCTATCCGAGCAATATCATATCTGAAACGATACCAACAAAGCAAGGATACCGCAGATCTTCACTCGGAGGTCGGAATATACAAGACTGTCGTGGACACCATCCCCACTACCCACCCTCAACGTGTACACTTGCAGATGCAGTATGATGCTTCCGCCCTCCACACGAGGTATACGGCTCTACCAGATGAAGCTGACCTTGATCTTTCAATTCAACAATTATGGACAATGCCAGGCGGCTGTCCTGACGATTTGTTCGTTACCGCTCAGTGGTCCTTGCAATGGCGGTCGACTCTCTTTACCAGTTACGCTACGATATCCAAGACATCGATTTGCGTTTCGAGCTTACGGCGCTGTGGTTGACATGCTACAACAACAACCAACTTAAGGTGTATCTATTTGCCTGCATGAGATATATCGCGGCATTGGAGGCTAGGTGGTATCGCAAAGCAGATCTCGGTGACCTCCAATGGTGTCGCCCTCAAGTATTTCACAATTGTCGTTGGGAAATGTCCACCTGGTCTACGTTTCTTGCACTGCGGAGACGCTACAGATCTGGAAAGCGCAGTGGATAATTGTTACGCTGTCCTGTCTTTGGACTCCTCTCTTGATGCTGGCATTCGTGCTGCTGGTACTAACATGAACCGAACCGCTCTTGCCCTTTTCGTGCGCTTCCAACTGCAGGGAGATACGACGGACTCAACTGATGCCAAGAGCTGCTTCCAGCAGGCGTTAGAACTATGTCCTTCTCCTCATTCCAATCGCCCACCCATATTTCTGATCATCAGCAGATGTCGTACGAATTCCAGCGTCTCAGATAGTCTGCGGCGATATTCAAATGATAAAGAGAAGGCGAGCAACGAAAAGGCACCACTCATCCGAGTCGTGCTGCACAATCTGTGGAACTATGTCGTCCGTGATGTGGTCCGCCGTCTCGAACCCCGCGCGCCGAGGAATTCGCGAATTTGTTGTGCCCGATCGGTGTGTTCACGATGCTCCCCATACATACAGTCAGCCCGTATCGCAAGCGTGGACTTTCGGACATCTACGTCTCATCGTACACCCCTACGCTTTCCGCCTTCATTCGCAGCCGCAAGAGACGGAATAACACACAGCAGGATGCGGCGCCTCGTGTCGTGTCCGAATCAGACAACCGGATTCGGCTGGATTCGAGCAGTTGCGGTGGCGCATACGTACTACTACGTGCACGGTGCACCTCAGTCACTGAAATCAAGGCCACAAGGACCCCTACCTCTCCCACTTTACGACGTTGCTCGACATCATCCGGGCTACGAGACCGAGTTTGTGTTTTTGTTTTTGTTGCGTGCCAGTGGGCGACTTGGAGGTGCGGGATGAGGCGATTCACCTAGCTGCGGCGTTGCAGGCTGCTGGCACGCGGAAGGTTCGTCGGGACGATGTGGTCGGTGGACGACGAGGCAGTCACTCATACTGTGGAGGCGTTTTATCGTGCGATGCTGAACGAGAAGAGGAATTTGATCCTTCTCGTGCTGCGAGGGCTCTGAGAGCGGCTACGAGGGCGACCAGGGATCGTATACCCTTGTACCAGCAAACAGTGTTCATACATATCAGGGTCTGAGATGGTCGAACTTGAAAGTTGTGTATCTTATACTAATTTCAAGATGTGACAATGGTTTGAAACTTTCTTTGGCGGTCATTGACAAGCAACCAACCTAAAATAGACTCCGCGTCGGCCGTTTCCGACGCGAGACCATCGCTCGTCGACGAGCGAAACTATTTCCGGCCGATGGTAAATTTCTACCGACGTCGACCATCTTGTCTCTTCTCAAGCTTTACAAATCATCTTAAATCACCCAGAGACCCAACGTCACGCGGTCGTGCAAGCGAAGATCGACTGCGTCGTCGGACGACAGTGACCGCCAACCTTTGAAGACAATCCATCAATACCATACGTCGATGGGCTATTTTCAAGTTGCAAGAGACGATGAGATGGCACCCAGTGCTACCCATCGGAGCGCATCTTCGAGGAGCTACTCACGCGCCACCGGAGGTTGACACCCATGGAGTGAGTAGCCTATTGGTCGTCGCAGCGACTCTTACTGATAGCTTTGTGACAGGTTCGATGATTTGTCTCCAATCTCTGGTAAGGCCTTGTCGGGAATGTGCTCAGGATGTTGATGGGCATTATTTCAGGGCGATCTCACACACCGAGCCGAGGTATCTGAACCTTGACATGTTTATTCCAGAACAATCATTGCTGCTAGATGGTACGATTCGACAATGGCGGGTGGAGGATGGCAAGGAGGTGGGGAAGCCAACGGACGCTGGGAGTGAAATTTTTGACCTGGCAGTCGCACAAGATGGCAAGTGGATCGTGTGTGGGACGGCGAGATGTTCAGCTGGGATGCGAATGTGAAGAGCTACGAAGAGGTGAGTTACGCCTACCCCCCGTCGTCTTCTGTGAGACAACATCACAGTGACGGGCATGTTTACAGTGAGGAGCGATCCTTTTCCACACAAACATATGTCCATAACCAATCAGATGGGGGGGCATGGTACTTCTATCATCTGGCGCAACGTTCCCTCCCTCTGACGTTGTCCGCCTCAGAATGTTCCAGCTACAATCCACGTTTGAATTATTCAGAGACGCCGAGATCGCATCACTTAGCCAATATTCAACACCATTCTTCATGGCAACCCCAACCAACCAAGGAATACGAAAATGCCGCCGACGTGTCTAGTCGCGAGAATGTCACACGAAATAGGTTTGGGTGGAAACTGCGCCCCGTTTCGGAATTGCGTGCGTGAAAAGATATCTTGTTTAATTGTCCGTCAATGTCGGTTCAAGCTGACAGATTCCGTGGCGTGTTTCAAATTCGGGGTGTTCAACGCGATACAGTCGGTATGTTTTGATCAGGTTCGAACCTTTCCATAGATAAACGAGACGAACGTGATCACTTTCTGTAGGTCCTACATTCGCGTGAAAATCTGGTAACTATATACTTTGAAGTGTCATGTGTTGTCACTGAAAATTCACAGGTCATTAGTGGTCGGTTGCTTTACCTACACATTGTCCGTATGCATTATCTCTTGGTTGCTTGATGCATTTTAGCGCCTACTGGGAGCGGAAAGACCGTTCTTTTTGAGCTAAGCATGATTCGAATGCTAACACAAGTCGCGAACGATGCGCAATCGGTCAAATGCATTTATGTTGCGCCGAAAAAGGTCAGCCTTTATTTCTCGACATCAAGTATGGTTTTATAGCATCATTTCAGGCATTATGTACCGAGAAGCACAACGAATGGACAGCCAAATTTGGTGGACTCGGCATTAAATGTATGCACTCGAGAATCAAAGCCTTATTGCTGATCAACCTCTATTTCGTCAGGCTGCGAATTAACAGGTGATACACTCCTGTTGGGAGCTTGGGGTGATGCTAAAAGTTCACACATAATGTGCGTATCGACGGTATGTCTTGCTGATGAATCGACTAACATATCGTCTCCACAGCGTAACAACCGTGAGGATCTTATCGCGCTTTTACTTCTGAAGGATGGCTTATGCTATCTTAGGCCGAAAAATGGGATAGCTTGACGCGAAATTGGTGAGTTTTCCCACCGCTAGGCGCATCCTTGTCATAACCAGTATGGTAGGGCCGATCATTCTGGGATACTCTCTCAAGTCAAACTATTCCTCGTGGATGAAGTCAGTTCTATCCATGAGTAGAATGTCTGTCGTTGACGTCGTGTTCAGGTCCATGTTCTGAATGAACCTCGAGGAAGCACTCTAGAAGTCGTAATTTCCCGTATGAAAGCACGCGGATTCGACATTCGATTTCTCCTTATTTCTGCTACTGTTCCGAACGTGGAAGATGTTGCGCAGTGGATTGGGAGCAGTGACGGTAATGCCCAGTCTGCTAAAATATTTCAGGTTGGTTTACCGCCGTATACGATTTAGCCCTCTGATGAGCATTTTCAGTTCGGCGAAGAGTTCCGACCCTGCAAGCTTACAAAATTTGTCTACGGCGTAGCAAAGCCCAAAGGCCAGAATGATTTTGCGTATGCCCGTGCCCTCGATTTGCGCCTGTTTTCAGTAATACAGCAACACTCAACAAACAAGCCAATTCTGGTCTTCTGTCCCACGAGAAAAGGTATATCCAGGATTTTATGGTCTTGAGAATGGAGATAACTCACAAATCTGTCGCATACAGGCACCGTGGACACAGCTAAACAGTTAGCGAAGGATTATGATCAGGCAATGAAGGGGAAGAAGAATTTACCGTGATCACCTCCTACACGGTATGTCTTGTTTACATCTCATCTTTTATGTACTCAATCTTGTTTAGCATTGATCAGATGTTTCACGATAAGGACTTGGGTGGTGCTCGGTTTCCAATCACACAACTGAACGGTGACTGCGTTGGACGTCGCGGCCGATAGGATGAAAATCGCGACTGAATCGGGTGACTTGACGCTCTCCGTCTGGTCGTTTCCCGCTCGCGCGCGACTCCATGGCACATTCAAACACGACGGCTCGGTGGTCGCCGCCAAGTTCTCTCCTGACGTGCGATTCGCCGATTCATCGCCACTGCCACCTAGAGGCACGACTCTACTCGCGTCTACGACAGCAGCGACGGTGGCCTCGCGAGCGACTCCAACCGCTTCACTGTCTTGTCCGCAGACGGCAACATTTACTGTCACGACGTGTCCACCAAGAAGACGCTCGCGAAATGGCGCATTCACAGCGACAACAGACGAAGTTGCATCGCAGTGGCATGCAACGACACAATCATCAACCTAATTCGTCGTTCTCACTCTGGGACACTAAGACACATCAACAAATCGGGACCGTCATCCGCCACTTCCGCAGCATCTCGCCCATGGCCATCTCACCAAGTTATGACATTGCGACTGCTGGGGAGAAGGGAATCACGCGGCGGAATATTTATGACATCCTTCACCCTACTGCGAGAATGTGAGTAACACAGCTCTTACAAATATCATATCCTTATCAATTTATCCTCGGACGCTCCAAGTGCGTTTGCAGCGAGAAATCCAGTGCTTGAAGATCCAAAAACAGGATATTTGCGGCATGCTCATGGTTCCACGTGCTAGCGATGCACACCAAAATGTGCTTATCATTTGAACGACTCCACTGTGCTTATATTTGTCTCCACCAGGGAACGATATGACGAATCTCGAGCAAACTGTGCAGGACTAAGTAGCCAGCTTGCTACATCCAACGAAGAGACTGGCCTCATCGGAATCATCAAGTCCCATCGCGTACAGAATGAAATCTCAAGTACGTTCTCCACGCCTTTCCACCCCCCCCTTCGTTGACAGTCCCGTTTATTAGATCGCAAAAACATTCATTTCGACGAACCGGGCGAGGAACTCCGCGACTTGCTTGTAGCATCTCAAGCTCAGTCGATCATTTAACCTAGACAACCAGGGCACTTCGCGCAGACTTTAATCTACCCGAAAAATGTTCATGTGCGTTTCGGACCATCTCGACTGACGACTCTAGTCTTCGATTGACTGAATGGTGAGATTGTGCATGTTGTCCTGTAATAATATATTCTTCTCGTGCACTCTGCGACACAATTGTATTGAGCCGCATCATAGTATTAGACGGGCCCGGACTAGGGTTTCAAACACCGATATAAGAGACCAATCAGATTCCACCTTTGTGCCCGGCCGAACTGTGACCTGTACGACTAAACCATGGCGTCACAGAAAGTGTCCCAGAAATTGTATTCTATGGAGCTACCTCCTACATTCCCTCGTCCTCCTGCTCCAGGGCTCACCTTCCACTACCTCTCCCCCCAACCCTCCCAGTTTGCATGGTGGTCGGAGAGCTTCCGAGTCGCCAACGGCGATGCCGAGGACAATGGCAGTCCTATTACGATTGCGGACAGAGCAACTTTGAATGAAGCCCTGCGCAGATTGGTGAGTCGTCCGCTATTTCACAAGCTTGTCGTTACCGAATTCTCCAAAACAGATTCTGCCCGATCCGAAGATCCCCGCCCTTTCCCCAGAGCATCCAGTCTCTAAAAAGCTGAAGGGAATCCTGCAGAAGAAAAGGTGGACCATATACCAGCTTGCTTCACTACAGAGCCATCTCGAAACACCCCCGTCGATCCTGGTTGAAGAGACTGAAGATACCGCAGAGCTCGATGAGGATAGTGATGACACTACTGATGTGACATTCTTATTGTCATAGGAATTGTTGGCACGGCAGAATTTCCTAGTACCAGATGCTTCCCATAGTTGGAGACCAAGCCTTCGTGAGTTACAACGTTATTCTAAGATCACAACTCGCTTACCTTATGATAAAAGTGTGCGTGCCAAGGACCACTGACCTTTAACTGATATATTACTATATATTTCAAGGATAGACTTCTGTCGAAGTATGTTGGTATTTAAATATTTAACGTGTACACCAACGTCTGAGTCCGTGATGCATTTGACTTTAACTTTCTTGATTCTCTCGTGTTCAAGTAGTAAGTAGTGGTGGTATAAACTACGACACTGAACTAATATACACCCAGCAACCTTTTGTTCTAGATAACGGACAACCTTGCGTTCTGTCCAGGTAGACGTGCGCTATCTATCCACCAATAATCAAGCTCGAAAGCAGGGTGTGAAAATCAGTTTGGCAGGTCGTTCCGCGAATCATTGTCGAGAGTCCAGCTTCAGCCGCATCTGCGGATTCCTGCGGCTACTAATTCTCATGTCCACCATATTTTCACAGACGTGTGTATGCGGTCGCGTTTTCAGTGACATCGGGGCCTTCACCAGGCATGAGAAGACATGTAAAAGGGGCAAGAAACGCTTGCTGGGCGCCCTCGAAAAGGCCAAAGAAATATACCAAAGCAAAAAAGCTCGCCTCAGTGTCCATCCTGATGGCGGAGGCGGTTCCGAATCTCGAGAGGAGCATCCTCCTGTCAACATACAGGACAACAACTTAGTATGTGCTCCTACTACATATGCTAGACTGCACCATGGAAGCTCATTTCTGCCGCTTCAAGGGTCATCTAGGCCATGAGTTCGAAAGGGAAGATGACACATTGTCTTTGGCACAGCGTAGGCCCCGTCGACAGAACCGTCAACTACCCGTACGATTTAGGGACTGCCTTCCAGAATCTCCCAGGCTGCTTCCCCCCACAGACATACCCCAAGCGGACCCTACATCTGGGTCGCAACCTATATCGTTGGCGAGAGCATGCCTTCGAAAGTTCAAAAGTCAGATGAATAAGTTCGGTTTATATCGACTCTATCGCACAGTCTCGCTTCCCTCACACGAGCCTGACGATCCTCATTCAATAAACCATCCGCACCCAGATCCTGTAATCAGTCGCGATTCTGGCAGTTCGCAAAATCCCTACCATCCTTATCCGAACCAAAACTCTTTCCGTCTTGGGGAATGGTACTGGAATCAAGGCGTTCAAAAGTCCCAAGAGAGCTTTAAGCAGCTCTTAGACATCGTAGGGAACTCTGCCTTTCATTCTCAGGATGTCGAGAAAACGAACTGGAAGATGATTGACTGTGAGCTGGGCGAAGATACCCGGGAGCACGATGCCGAGTGGTTAGATGACGACGACAACTGGCGACGGACACCTATCACAATCTCTGCACCATTTCATAGTCGCTACCAACATCCCGGCCCCAAAAGCTATTGCGCCGGAGACTTTCATCATCGTTCGTTGGTATCCATCATTCGCGAGAAACTTACAGATCCCGAGCATGATCGCCTCTTTCATTATGAGCCCTATGAGCTTAGATGGCAGCTCCCACACGCGGACAAAGATATACGCGTTCATGGCGAGCTTTTTACGTCCGATGCATTCATACAAGCCCACCAACAACTGCAAGATTCGCTGCCGGAGGCCGGGTGTGACTTACCCCGATGTATTGCAGGACTCATGTTTTGGTCCGACTCGACCCACTTGTCATCCTTTGGTAACGCCAAACTTTGGCCACTTTATGTTTATTTCGGCAACGAATCCAAGTATTACAGGTGTCAGCCAACCAGTAACCTTTGTACTCACGTGGCATATTTTATAACCGTGAGTTCACTCGTTGTGGAGAAAAAATATTCCATTGACCACATCACCTCCAGCTGCCAGACGAGTTCAAGGATTTCGCGACGCTTAACACTGGAGGAAGGATGCCAAACGACTCCTTTTTTGCGCACTGCCGTCGCGAACTCTTCCAAGAACAATGGAAAATTTTACTTGACACAGAATTCATTGACGCCTACGAACATGGAATAGTAATCGTCTGCTGCGATGGAATAAAGAGACGATTTTATCCTCGGATATTTACCTACTCAGCGGACTACCCTGAGAAGTAAGACTCAGCTTATTTACTATGCAGAACACAACTGATTCATCAGATAGAATTTTAATAGCATGCATACGGAACCTCGGTACATGTCTGTGTCCGCGTTGCTTAACTCCGAAAAACTGTGTCCAACAGCTCGCCACTAAGGAGGACATGCTTCAGCGCACGGTCCATGCCCGTTCCGACACAGCAGAGCGACGGGCCAAAGTTGCCGAGGCTCGAAAGCTCATTTACGAGAAGAATTACGCGGTGGATACTGCTCAAGTTGAAGTACTATTGAAACCTGAGTCACTCGTCCCCACCTTTGTGCGTTTTTCTTGTTCGGTCATAGAGATAGCTTAACCAGGCTTCACAGAATGCATTCTCTGATAGACTGAGCCACACGGGCTTTGATTTTTTTCTTATACTGGTAGTAGACTTTTTACACGAGTTTGAACTTGGGGTTTGGAAGGCTATTTTTATTCACCTCCTACGCATATTGGACATACAGAAGAGAAGCATGATCCACGAGCTTGACCAGCGGTATGTGACTGTGACCTTAACTGGGTGTCTGATATATCTGTTTTGAAGCTTTCGACAAGTACCCACTTTCGGACGAGATACCATCAGGCGTTTCTCTAAGAATACCTCGGAGATGAAGAAGATGGCGGCACGTGATTTTGAAGATATTTTACAGGTGACGTTTATCATACATGAGTTGCGATTGAGAACTTACACCGTATTTTGGTAGTGTGCTATTCCTGTCTTCGAGGGCCTTGTTCCAGAACCTCACAACGAAAGGATATTAGACCTTCTGTTTCTATTATGTCACTGGCACGCACTTGCAAAGTTGCGCCTGCACACAGACGACACGTTAAGTATCTTGGATGATGTGACTGTGGAGCTAGCAAGCGACCTTCGAGCTTTCGTGGCAGAGACATGCCCTGAATTTATAACCAAAGAACTACCACGGGAGGTCGAAGCCCGCAAACGTCGGGAAACACGAGAACGCCTCCTGAAAAATGGTCCTGCTATTGCTCCTCCTGTGGACCGTGCATCTGCATCTACTGGTGCTCGTCTCCCCAAGACACTCAATTTGCAAACATACAAGTTACATGCTTTGGGAGATTATGCGGCTCAGATACGCTTTTTTGGCACAACGGATTCATATTCAACACAAACAGTGACGTGTTTATACCGTTGACCCGTCTCACCGATACTAATCTGTCTCTTTCAGGGCGAGCTCCAACACCGAGTCGGAAAGGCTAGGTACACCCGCACAAGTCGGAAATCATATATCATGCAACTTACCCGCATTGAGCGGCGTCAAGCACGTATACGTAGGATCTCCATGCGCTGCTCGACGTCTACACCGACTCAGCTTGAGGAGGTGCCAAATTCACCAGAAGAGCACCATCATATTGGAAAAGCGCAAAACCACCCGGAGGAACTTACAACCTTTGTTCGACGCAATTCAGACGATCCCGCTACAAGTGTTCGTTTTCATCAATCCTCCATGTGCCTTACAGTTCTCTCATAAATGATTATTAGAACTTTATATCAAAACTGAAAGCACATTTGCTACCACTTGTACGAACAATGCACGGGGTTGAGCCTATGGGAAATTCGTCACATCCCGCATCCAACATGGAAACAGCTCAAGACTTCACTACATTGAATCAAGTAGTTTTCCGGGGGAATAATATCTATCGCCACAACCTAATGCGCATCAACTACACTACTTACGACGTTCGCCGGGCGCAGGACGTAGTAAATCCCAATACGGAACATCGAGACATCATGATGTTGTCTGGCTCCTCCGTCCACCCCTTTTGCTATGCTCGTGTGCTTGGCGTTTACCATGCAAATAGCATCTATACTGGACCGGAACTAAAGGATTATCAGCCTCGTCGTATTGAATTCCTCTGGGTGCGCTGGTTTGAGCTGGTTGACCAACCCCCTAGGAGCAAACTCACACTTGATACCCTACGGTTTGTCCCCATGGCGGAAGACGATGCTTTTGGATTTGTTGACCCTGCTGACGTGGTCCGGAGCTGCCACCTGATTCCAGCGTTTGCATCTGGAAAGCTTCACCCCGACGGGGTTTCTATGTCTGGAGTTGCTCGTGATGGCGATGATTGGAGGCGATATTATGTTAATCGGTTAGTGATCTGTCTTAAATGAATGTTGAATATGTTGACTCAAGCCCGTGAATAGGTTCGTCGACCGAGACATGGCCCTCCGGTACCACTGGGCTCTTGGAATTGGCCACATCTATGCCCATTCCGAAGAGCATCGTGATATGAGAGATTTCATCCGGTCTGATCAGCAGGGCAGGGGCAATGGTATGGACAGTACCACACGAACCAGGAATCGTTCCCCATGTCATGACAACGCAAGCGACTCAGATGAAGCGGCGGAGTTGACGCTTGGGAATCGTGAGGCATTTGATTGGGACTTGGACGGAGAGGACGACGTAGAGGCCAATAAAGCAAATGGAGACTGGGATGAGGGAGAAGAGCAGCATCAAGATGACATGTACGAGGAATTGGGTAGCGAACCTGAGTGGATAGACGGGGAATAACTTGAACCAGGCATTTCACTGACACATAGGTTACGTAGATATCCGCACTTTCTCCCGTTTCCATCCATTGATTGAGCCGTATCATATCTATTGGATGCCAATTCGGATGACCTTGTCCTTTGAAAGCTGAAAAATCATGTACGAACTCCGCTTCTCTCTGATCCACCACTCCGTCTTGACGATCGCTCTCTCGTGGATTACAGACCATCGAGACGGGCGTCATCCCTCTCGCATACGAGCGCTCAAAAGTGTACATAGGTCGTTCTGGACAGGATACGTGCAAGAGGCTGGTGGCGTGGGCGGAGGGCATGGTGGTCATGGTGTGGTGGTCGGGGTGAAACTGGAAGTGGCCGGGGCGGGAGAGGCAGACGATGGAGGTGAAATCGCGTGTACCGTGTCGTGGTGGGTTCTTTTCGCCCTTTTTTATCCCTCACTGCACACCTCTGAGTCTAGTACCGTCGACGTCTAACTTTAACATGAAAACTCCCCCCGCGGCTTATCCCTCGTTATCCTCAAATGCATCGGAGGGCTGATATGATGACCCTGTTGGAGCGTAGTACTCTCCCATCCATCGCTGTGTCCAGTTAAGCTGACGATCGTGCCAGGTGAGAAGGCGTGGGCACTGAAGCTAGACACGGTGGACAACATCATCGACTGCCTCATCCTTGCGTGCTGGGCTGCCCTCTGGAACACCAAGATGTGTACGAAAACGGTGGCGTATCGGGCTCCGCGCGCAAGGGGTCATCGTGATGCTGGCAGCATGCAACAATTTCAACTCGAAGGCGATGTCGAGATGGACGAGGATCCCGTGGTGGACTCGAGACCAAACGGACGGCGGCCGGCGCGACGGATTTCGAGTTCACGGACTATTGGGACGAGGGAGAGGTCAGTGAGAGGGAATCGTGACCGGTGTGCGTCACGCTCAACATCGTACGTCTCTCTGTTCATTTATTTGTTCGAGGTTTTTTTCTGTTGTGGATTCCGTTATCGTTTACCTGCTGATTCACCTGCAACCAGCTGTCGAAAAAGTGCACATCCAATGTGCACTCTTTGGACGCGACGGTTCAGGAAGAACCCTGTGTACTCTTGTGGGTGCACGCAACGTATGCCTTCCTGAGGGGAAACTAATTCTCCAGACATTTAGGCTGATCGGAACAGAGACGTCTACTATGGACCAAATAAGTGGTCTCATTATGACTCTCATAAAGGTTGGTTCTTCTCTCTTTTTTTCTCATTCTCCGATCTGGCTTGGGGTGTTCACAGCATGCCGAAACGTATAAGCGCAATGTATAGACGGGGTTGGAAGTGAGGCGACTGACAAGGAGGCTCGACGGGGCATAAAAGTATCCTACAGTACACACCGTCACGGTATAACCGCGTACTAGCACTCACCCTCGCTTTCAACACCGGAACCCAGTAGCTCATCTTTATTCGAAACACCTTTAACTCACGGAAATCTCGTGAGCACATCTCCTGTTCGTATAGAACAAATCCAACGTCACCAGGTCCATCCTTCAGGGAGGGTACCAACACCCTCTTTCCCGCTCATGGGAATCCCGTCGTCAGCTCATAAAGTCCATGTTCATCTATCCAAATTTCATCACTGACGATCCGGGCGCCAGTGTCGACATACCCTCTCTCCCCGATCAATGCCGTTGGGGCGTGAACAAACTCGAGAGTTTCCTCGGACTCTCGTCCTCTTCGGTGTCCCCCTCAAGTATGAGAAAGTGCGCACTCTCGTTTCACATGCCCGTCTCGTCGTCGTCACGAACGTTCGCACCCTCTCTCAGGACAACCGTGGAACCCCAGCGGAAGATCCCGAAGGACCTATCATTCAAGCTATCCGGTCTCTCCTCCTCGCGCTCTACATCGCGTGTGACGTATGTCTCTGCGAGTACACCTCTCACGGTCACTGTGGACTTCTCCACTCTGATGAAGCAATCGATGCCGAGCCCTCCGTCGTCCCACGCCTCACGTGACAGAGGTCGCGTTCAACTACGCGCGCACAGGGTCACACTACTTTGCACCAAGTGATATGATGGACGGTCGGATTCGAGCAATAAAAAGGAGCCTGATCGATGCTGGCTTCGGCAACCGATACACCCTCATCAGTTATTCCGCCAAATTCGCGAGCGGGCTGTACGGTCCTTTCAGGTGAGCGCTCCAACGCGTATACCCGGGTCCAATGCGTCACGTTCGCTTCAGAGATGCTGCAGGGAGCACCCCCTTGCTTGGGGATCGTAAGTGCTATCAGCTCCCGCCTACCGCGAAGGGCCCTAGTAGCGAGGCGTGCGATCGTGGGTGGCATCTCGTTATCCGGTCTGGCTGTTTTCTGATCAATGATTGGTGAACCGAACCCGACGAGCGAGCCGCAAGTTGTTGCCACTTTACGAGAGTAAGTATGGCGTTACTCATGAGAGGACAAGGCTGGATCAAGCTTGGTTGAACCTGTGCTATGAAGCCAGTGGGTCACGGTTGCCGAGAGTTTGAGTAGAGAGCGGACATGGGTACAATTGTTCACGGCGCAGGAGTGGGTGCACTAAATCTTTATGTTGAACATACTTGGAGTAAGGAACCGGAAACTGAAATCTGAAGTTGTGTCTATTCGAGCCCAGCCGGCTGGCGTAGTAGCGTGTGGCGGTGCACTGGACTCAAGTTGCAACCGCATGCTCAAGACTGGCCCTTCGTCCTTCCTCGCTCTTTCCTCTCTTTCACTCACACGGAACTTGCAACGACGGTATAATAACATGCTACCAAACGAGACAACAACAACAACAAGACAGTAACAACAATGGCAGCAGCGTGAAGACGATTCGACGACTCAAATGACGACGAGACGTCGCGTCGTCCTATCCTTACCCCCATCACCCACGTCCATGCCATTCTCCCCCGTCCTATCGTGTGGAACCCGTTGTTGTTTGCTTCGGAGGCACAGAGTTTGGGTGTCCCCCACACGTTCGTCAAAAAACAGACATTCAGTCACGGTGGACTTCAACTTGGTAGACCTTGTTCTGGATTCGCACCATAGGCTACAGTTCATTTCGCTGTGTCTTCACATCCTCCGCTGGAACTGCAGTCATGGAGCCACGAATGGGGCATGTTCCCGGGAGAGAGACTACTTGATCCATCTTCGATTGTTGGATCCGCCGGGTATGGGGAAGCCAAGTATGTTTGTGAACAGGTGCGTAGTACTTGTCTACAGTACACATGAGCATGGTGTTAAATGTTCGTAACACTAGGTCATCGCCCAGAGCGGTCACGGTTTGCGTGCGACTTCATTGCGCATCGGGCAGATTGCTGGAGGACTGAATGGGTCGCGGGCCAAGACGGACTGGGTACAATCCTTGTCAAATCGAGCATCGCTATCGGGGCCTTGCCTACCGTGACTCGAGGGGGGTAAGCCATCATGGCGATAACTTGAAAGGCATTCAGAATGGATAGTGGAGCTAAGGTGATGCCAAGGTGGTATCTTGGATGCATTCCGAGGATGTGGCAGGGTCCATCCAAGTCACACTAGTAGACATCACGTTTGAACGAGAAGAGGTGCTTCCGCAAGCGCTCAATGTGGTCACGCTCTGAGTCAACCCACGTCATCCACCCTGGGAGAAGATCATCATGTCGTTCATCCGAGACACCATATTGAAGCAAAAATTGGTCAATCAGACAAGTGAATCACTGGCTCACCGATCACGGAATGGATCATGTCCTTATCCTGCAGTTTCCCTCACGTCGCCGTCACTGTCACCCTCATCAGCATGCAGGGATATCTGCGGCATGACGCATACACTTCGTTGTGTGCTGTGCAGTTGTTCCTGCTTGCAGCCCTTGTTGTCATTATTTCAGATTCTACCTGGATACCCCGGGCTGGGCCTGCACTGTGACTGGTGCTAGTGGCCCTGTGCCACACCCTAGACATAGACTATTCAGTATTTTGAGACTACAGGGTATTATCATCACAGGGGAGTTGGTGAATGGCACTATTACTGATAGTGACAGTGCACATAGTGTCCATTGGTGCATGTGAATACATTGATGATACATGGCCCATGGTACAATGGAGTGAGAATATCCACTGAGCAGTGGCTAACATGGATTCTGATAAAATGGTATAATTACTCCAATATGCTGACAATGTGCTATCTACCTGGTTCAAAACTGCCATGTCAAAATGGTAAAGCTCTGACATCTTGATTCTTTTGAGACCAAGTCCTGTAGAACTTTATCAGAATGGCATAATTACTCCAATATGCTGACAAGATCCATCTATCTGCTTCAAAACTGTGTCAAATCTCTGCCATCTTGATTCTTTCAAGACAAAGTCCTTGTAGAACTTTATCAGAATGATAACCATATGCCAAACATTTGTCTGTATGTGTCAAGATGGTGCTGTGATAACAGAGGCCCACAATCCAGATACTACAGATAAGGACTGAAAGGTTCACCTCCATGTCTGCCAGCATATATAAGGGGCTGTCAAATGAATATCATCTTGCTACTGATAGAGCACTCAGTGATCAATCTATGGTCTTTTTATTGTATTTTTACCAGAGTGCCAGCTTGTTTTGTGTAGCTTGCAACCCCATTTCATTCCATCTAATCACCCATCTGATGATATCATGATTGTAAGCATTTGCAATTTTCATCTGACTATACCAGTGCTTTCCTATTCTCCTGATCATTGATATAGCCAGATGGATCTTACAAACATATATAGACTTGACTCAATCAGGTAAGTGATGGATCAGGAGATATCATTAATTGCCAAGTTGGCAACAGCAAGTTGAGGATTATGATATATTTACCTTTCCACTATATCCCTTGCAGTTGTTTATATTCCCTGATGTTGCATGTATTTATTATAACAGCTTTATATTTGTGTGTAACACTCTGATAATTGGAGTACCAGGATGCCATCTCTCAACCATGTAGATGTAATCATGCTAAAGGATATTGATACTAGGTTGATAGGTAGTTATAATCATTCACTGACTAACATCAACCTGAGATTGTATGTTCATATTTTAACCTTTCTGCTCCCTTCCTTGCAACTATTGATATTATCTGATGTTCCATTGACCTTATTATAGCAGCCATGCATGTGTTAATACTACTCTGATACCAGCATGTCATATTATATTCATACTTTAGCCTCTGCTGTCTTCCTTGCAACTAATGATATTCCTTGATCTTGTAGTTACCTTTTCATATCAGCCATGCATTTTCTGGCACTACTCTGATAGTATGAACACCAGACTGCTAGCTCTTCATCATGCTGAACTAATTATGTCAAAGAACTGATAGTAGTTACCTTTTTGGTACTAGTCTGATAGTGTGAACACCAGAATGTCAGCTCTGGATCATGCTGAACTAATTATGTCAAAGGACTGATAGGTAGTTATAATCAATTGTCAACTAGTATCAGCATGTTATATTATATCCACACTTTAGACTATCTGCTGCCTTCCTTGCAACCAATGATATTCCCTGATCTTAAAGTTATCTTTTCATATCAACCATATATTTGTTGGCAATACTCTGACAGTTTGAATATCAGGATGTCAGCTCTTGGTCATGCTGAACTAATTATGTCAAAGGACTGATAATCATTCATCAAGTACACCAGTGCTGAGATAACATTTTCCTTGATATGTATTTCTTCTACTATTTGTTCATAGCCTTAACTTGTTGCTGCCTACTTGGCAATTACTGATATTCAATGAGCTAGCACTTATCTTATTATGTCAAGTTTATATATGTTTGTAAGATCCATCTGGCTATATCGGCTCCTCACCAATTTCCTGATGCTTGGACAGAGAGAAAACTCTCGGAGCACAACAGCGGAGCGTTCAGCGCGCCGTCGATTCGTTTCAAAACCTCCGCATTGCTTGGCACGATCCGACGAAGAGTGTCGCCGCGAAAGAAAAACCTCTGCTTGACGCGGACGTGGCGTCATGTCTCCGAAACCTCGTCGATGTGAGTCGGAGACCTCCGCTCCAATCACACTTTTACTAATTCATCATATACGACAACTTGAAGGCAATGAACATCAATGCCTACAGACAACGGGTACACGCAACTCGGACGGAGGACTTCGAGCCCCGGGAGGC
>JBBPOK010000190.1:28040-51063 GCA_038091415.1 Leccinum variicolor | reverse complement strand
CACGAGGGTGGGTAGGAACACCTCGCAGGTGCGTGTACCCGAATGTCGGGATCGCGCGCTCCGGACCCCTGGGGGTGAGCTGCGAGGAGCCGTAATGGGAAATGGAGGCTGGGTGTGGTGGGTGGGTGTGCTGAAACAGGCTCGGACGAGCGCTGCAAGGCGGATGAGCGATGTGGTGGAGGCGAGCGAAAACCTTGCACTGTGGCTTCACTCGTGCCACAGTCCGACTCACTCCCCGCTACGCTCGAAACACGTTCGACGTCAACGTCTGAGTAACGTCTGATAGAATCCAGCTGTACGTTGCATATTCTCAAGCACATCGTACCCGTGATCTTCGTAATCTTACGAAGGCGACAAAAGGTAACTCGCAACTCTACTCACTCGTGGGGTAACCAGGAAGTAAACGGTACTGCGTAATGCATAGCGTATTCCCTAACCACATACGACGACTGACAAGCCATACCCCCAAGTCGAGGCGTAATGAACATCTGTACCATTTTACAGTTTGCCAAGAGAGGCTGCGTTGGGGTTCTGCCCGGCAGCCTTGGCACGTTTTTTGAACATCTGGGTAGACTTGTTTCCACGAATACCACCGCCCCATTGACGACGCTGCTCCTCGTACTTGTCAGAGCTACGGGGAGGTAACAAGGTTAACTTCGGGCGATTTAAGCGCCAGGTGCATCTCACAAGTTGGCCTTGGCAGCACTGATGAGGGTAGCGAGTTCGCGCTGGTCCTCGCTCTTCACGTCCTGGAGGGCCAGGACGGATACGCTCTTCTTGTGGACGACAGTACCAAGACGAGCCTTGCCCTTGACGATCACATAAGGAATGCCCATCTTGCGACAAAGGGCAGGGAGGAAGACAACAAGTTCGATGGGGTCGACATCATGGGCGATAACTACCAGAGACGCCTTCTTGGCTTCGATAAGGGCGACGATGTGGTTGAGACCATACTTGACGTAGAGAGGCTTCTTGTCTTTGGCTGCCTCTTTCTGCTCAGCTGTGGCCTTGGCAATGGTTTCGAGACGCTCCTTCTTTTCAACCTTGGTCTCAGGGCGGTATCTATGCGATCGGCATAAGAGTATGTCAGACAGCCAAAACATGGACATACTTGTTGAGGAGCTTGAACAACTGGGTAGCGGTATTCTTGTCCAATGTATGGGAGAATTGCGCAATGGCTGGAGGTACCTTGAGACGCTGTCTAAGGATGACTTTTTGACGCTGAAGACGGATGTATTCAGGCCACTTGACGAAGCGGGTGAGGTCGGTCTTGGGACGAATGTCCTGACCTGCAACATCGATCAATAATTGGTCTAATCACAGAAAGCTTGGACGACGTACCGATACCAAAGTTACGGGGCTTAGCTTCGAAGAGAGGGTTCTTCGTGACCTTCGCAGCCTTGGCAGCGGAACCGGGGGCGGGGGCGGGCTTCTTGCCTGAACCGGGTTTTGCTTTGGGGGGCTGGTCATTGAGACGAGAATGCAGTCAGCCGCACGTTCGCCAGAAAGACGGACGGAAGCGGTCGCCACTGCATCTCGGAGCTCTAGCACTCTGCTCGTGATTGAGCGAGTCCAGCAAATAACGAAAGCGTCCAAGTTGCCATGCAACTCTGCTTTCGTGGGCCCGAAGAGCCACATATCGCTGAACCGACTGAGGACAAGTTTGGTTAGAAGTACTCTGATTCCATCCAGAGCACGTACTTGTCATCCATCTTGAAGCGATTGAATGTTTATGGATGTTTCGGTGCCAGAGAACTCCGGGACGCAGCTTTGAGCATCCAAGGTAAACTCACCATCTTGATTGTTTTCTTGAGGCTAGTTTGTCGAAGTCCTGAGAGGGAAGAAGAGAGGTCGGCGATGAGTGAATGCGTGCATGTATTTTAAACACCGCTCGGATCCTGCCGAGACTGTGATATTACATAATCCATCCCGGTCATCCAGCTCACGCTCATGCTCAAGTCGTTCCTCCCCCGACGGGCTCCCGGCCTTGTCCGTTCCTTGTCCACCACCCGTCCACCCTCATCCCGATCCGGTGTCTTCCGCCCCCTCCTCCTCGTCGGCTCGGTCTCACTGGCCGCTTACACCGCTGGCGCGCTCTTCCCGCACCCCTACTTTGCCTTCATTGCGCCTCGCGCTGCTCCCGGACCACCCGCAGACCCAGACTCCCCTTCTTCCCTCGCCTACGTAGCCGACCTCGAACTCACCCTCCAATCACTCCCTCTCCTTCAGTCCCTCCGCACCGCACCAGACGCCGATGATTGGTACGAGACTCGTCCCTACCAGAACTTCCCAGAGGAAAGGCGCGTGAACAATCTGTCTGCGGGAGCGCTTAGGGGTCCGGGAAAGCTGGCGTTGAAGCCTATAGTGAGGGCAAAGTGGGACGAAACGGAAGCGGTGGTAATCACACACGTGGGGAGGGGGCTCTGTGGGCATGATGGCATCATTCACGGAGGGTTACTCGCGACGCTCTTGGACGAGAGTCTGGCGAGAACGGTGCGTCGAGACGACGCTTGGCCTTGGTGGACAATGTTTTGAGTGTCGAACAACTAGGCAATCAATAATCTTCCGGACAAGATTGGCGTCACTGCGAATCTGTCGATTAATTACAGGGCCCCCACATTTGCTGACCAGGTAACTCTACCGCAACTGCAACTATACTCACCCTCACCTGTCTCATAGTTCATCGTGATCAGGGTCCGTCTGGATGAGAAGAATGGCCGCAAGGTCAATGTCTCTGGACGTGTCGAGGACCTCAAAGGCAATATCCTCGTCGAAACCAAGTATTCTCCTTCTCTATATAGTTGGCTCGTGCTCACCTGATTATGTTAGGGCCATGTTCGTGCAGCCAAAGTACTCGAAAATGCTCAACAATTCTGTTATCAGGAAAGCCATGGGGGAGCCAGAGCCAAGGAAGAAGGACCCAATATTGTTGGTCGAGGGCACTCCCCCACCCGCCCCTAAATCATAGATCTGTGAGAGTTGTCACTTTTTGAGAGACTGACATTTCCGTTGCTCACTGGCGCAGAACGCTTTATTAGTACTCTGGACCTACCACACGTATTAAGGAATACCCCGCACGATCATATTTTTATACATACCAGTGTTCTGGTCATAGATCTGGAGCAGGCAACAGGTAGTCTTCTGAAACGATCCCTACAGTGCGAAAATATCTGTGAGGAAAAGCAAAGCGACCCTACGTCAAGTGCCAGATACGAGTTGCATCCCTGAATCAATGCCATTGATGACCTTGGTTTCTCCCTGTCGGCAAGTCGCGAACCATCGCATAAGATTCGCGTTGAATCAGTAGAGTCCTGGGGGGGTTGACCTCGACGCGGTGCCTTGTGGACGCACAAAAGACCATGCGGAATGGACATAAGCATCGTTACCTGCGGTGGCTCAAGTTTTCAGAGACTCGTACCAGGCCAGGTATCTTTTCGCAACCGTCTCGCACCTCCCCCCCACTCGTTCCCTGACATTACGCACTCATCATGGTTTGCAAAAAAACCGCCGCAGTATCGGTAATCGCGTGGCTCACACGTCGTTCTGGACACTGGCAGATATCTGATATGGTCATATAGGTATCACACGGAGCAACAATCGCAGTCATTAATAGCCGATGCAAGGTCGGGGGAACAATGTACATATCAACATCAGTTTTGATGCCACGCAGTCGGGTGTTAGAATAATAACACAAGAGATGAGAAAGACGAGTCTCACCACAGTTGGGACTGTTGGCCTCCAGGACCACTAAAGGTCTCTCTTGGTGTTAAATTAGCATGAGGGTGCTTGCGTTGGGTAGGGGTGAAAACGAAGGCAGGGAAGAGTCTCTTTCAATGATGATATGGGACTTTCAAAATCCATGGCGCTAGCATGGCGGCCGTCGAGATACATTACAGAGATCGTGGCAATGTGAGCAGTGCATTGAAGGTCTTCGGACAAGTGAGTGCCTCTCGTGCTCCCGCTCTCACTGGCACAGGCTGAACGAATCCAAAATGCAGATATCACAGGCACAGGAAGGGTATCCTAAGTATTATGTACGCGTACTATGAACACCGATCACCGTTGACTTGCACGTATCCCCCCAATCCGCGCCCAAAACATCTCCTCCTTTAACCTCGCCAACTCCTTCCACGTACGCTCCTCCCACGTCGCGTCGCTCGCAAAGCCTTCGCCCTCGGTAGCCGACGATTGTTTTGTGCTCGTGGTGTCCATGGACGCGCGACGATCACCCTCGGAGGCCGGTGGAAGGGAAGAATCCGAGTGGACATTTGCGGATGTACCATCTACCGCTTCTTCCACATCACCATGAGGCTTGCCCACATCGGCGACCGTCGTATCCTTGGCAGGTTCCGACGAGGTCACCGTCGTTTCTGTAGGCACAGACGCATCTTTTGGGGCGGTGGCTTCTTTGACAATATCGCCTCCTTCGGTGTCGTGATTCTTCGTTTCCGTCGGAATTTCTGTCTCGTCTACATCTGCTTCAGGAGTGGGTTTGGCTGTGGTAGCGACCGATGGTATTGCCTCTTCTTTTTCCGCTTCTCCGGAAACCCTGGGATTTCCTGTCGTTGGAGGCGGCGGCACGGCTCGCCGTGCAGCTGCACGCCTGGGAAGCGGCGGAGCGCCGGGTCCAGTCGCAGGAGCAGGTGATGCAGGCCGGGAAGAAGCCAACGGCGATGACACCGATGTTTTTCCTCGAATGTGCGATATGGAGGGCAGCTGTCCGGGAGACGGGGATGCTGCACGCGTGACCCCTCGAGCCGGGGATCCAACGCGCGAACGGCCGACAGCGGGACTAGCGGAGCGTGAACTCGGGGGCGGTGGTGAGGGCGAAGAGGCTTGTGAACGGGGTCGTGGAACAGCAGTTGCTATGCGTGAGGCCGGGTTTGGTGTGGTAGGCGTCATGGGAAGAGGCACGGTGTGCGGAGAAGGCGGTGGTAGCTCGTCTTGAGTAAGTGACGACTCAGTAGCGGTATGGGACATTGTGGACGGCGGCAGGTGGGAGGCGTCATGTAATGGCGCGGAAAAGGTGATTTCATCGGGAGGTGTTGCAAAGCCGGATGTACTGGTATCTGCCTTGTCTAGATCGATGTGACCGTTCAGATCGACAACGGAATCCCTTGCCTCTGGAGTAGCGGTTCCGTTCTGTGTGTCTGACGGGAGAATAGCCTGATCGCTCATGGGACTATCGCGGACGACGTTGCGCTTCGGAAGTGGTGGCGGGTCCTGTACATCTACCGAGGGTGTAGGTTTCTCAGCTTGAGGACGGGGGTTGGAAGGATGGGAAGGTGGTGGGGTAGGTAATTTCTTTGCACTGTCCTTCTCAATTTCCTTGGTACTCTCTCCACCTTCCTTGCCCCAACCCACAGCCCTTTCTCCCAATGCACTAGCCATATCCCAGAGCCTCCTTCGCCGAGGCGGAACGGGAGGTTTTTCAGGGTTGGCAGTCATTAGTGAAGCTGTCTCCTTGGTATCGCCATTGACAAGTGGCCTGGCTGGTTGAGTAACCCCTTCTTCCCAGATCCGTTCTACAATCCCAACACGCACAAACGCCCACAACGAACACGTACTTCGCAACCTCGTCATGCAATAATTTGACGTACATAGTGGATATGGAGAGTTTTGTGCCTGCGTCGAGAGCGCACGAGACGACGATATAGTGTTGATAGGAGGTCGGGAGGATGTTGCAGCGCCGGACACAGACGCGGAGGAAGTATGCACGGGCGTGAGAGCGGTAGGTGGAGTAGACGTGGCAGGAGCGGTGACACGGAAAATGTACACTTGCCCGGGTGGTGCTGACTGTATCGACTGTCGTTTACCAGCGTTGAGGTTCTGCGTGGAACTAAGCGCAAGGGGGTATTTGAACCAAGAGCTCCCATTCGTCTGGTGTGTACGCGAAACCGGTGATGAGGATGGTAATCGTGCGATGAGTGTCCCACAGAGAGCGCAAGACAAAGAAGAATTGGACGTTGATTGAGGGTGCTGATGCACCTCCTGGACGAGGCTCGAGAAAGACAGAGGTTCCACAGTCAGCATCCCGGAGTGGATTGCAGCAAGAACTGAACGACGAGATAGCCAATTCAGCGACGGTGCGAAGTCGAGGCGTACAGTGGGTTCACTGCATAAAGGCCATTAAAGCAAAGCAGAGAAGAGCGCATCAAATGACCTACGAATCCTCGGTAATCAGACGCGCAACGAATGGTTGTGTGAGAAGCGTCGATATGGCAGGTGGAGCTGGTTGTGACGTCCTCATCCCTCTCAAGTGCGTGACGAACGCAATGAATTCAGCATAAGGCGCATGAGCGGTCACGAAACGAATCCTGGGCACATCTTCGACGCGTGGATCATAGTGCTCGACCCACTTCCCTTTATGCATCGTGTGCCTCGCCTCTTGCGCATCGCGGTCGGCTGCCTCTTTTTCAGCATGAAGCTCCTGCATCTGAATTTGCATGTCCTTGACGGCATCCTCCGCGATCTTGAGGGCCTGCTCCGCTTCCACAACCTTGCGCTCGCATTTGGCATGATTGAGCCGTGCTTCCGCGACCATGGTGTTCGCTTGATGAAAAAGACTCGCACTGAGATCGTCCAGGTCTTTTTCGATGTCATGGCGTGCAGATTCCGCTTGACCTCGCTGGGCAGCCTCCTCCGTCGCACGTTCCATCAGTCTGTTTAGTTCAGCGGTGACGTGCGCTTTCTCCACAAGTAGACCGGTGTTCAGAGCGGCAAGGTGGTGGCTGCGTTCGAGTTCGAGGGAAGAAATGGTGAGCGAGGCATTCCGCAACGAAGACGAGGTATCGTGTACTTGATCTTCGAGGTCTGACACGCGATCGTAAGAGGAGACGAGTTTATTGTTGAGCTGTGTGACCTGCGAGAACAGGTCCGTGACTTGAGCACGTAGAGATGCGATGACCTGTGCCTGAGCTTCGGAGGTGTCCTCATCGCTCTCGTTACCGACTGGTTCGCTGCTGGAACTGCTGGGAGTGTTGGTGAGCATCTCCACGATGCAGACAGCGTCCTCACCTTGTTCCATTTGGATCTTCAGTCGACATATTGTTGGTCGTGATGGAGCAAAAGTGGAGTAAACCTTAACCCTAACAGCAGGTTTGCTTACTACATACGCAATTTGCCTCCGAGTCCGGGCCTCCGCCTTTATCCGTCCGTTCCGGAATCATACACGAAGAATGCGTCAAATCCCCGCAAGTCCAGGACAAGTAAACAAGACAGCTCTAACTTGGACGAATATTCCTTCCGTGCATCATGTCCGCTTGATCCAAGCGTCATGCCGTACCACCAACTCCCTCACAATGTCCTCCTCGATCTCCTTCAAGGGAGATGCAGACGGCGACGAATCTATTTCGATCCACTTCTCCTCACATTTAAGACCATCAGGTCCAGGTTTCTCTTCGGTCGATGTCGACTTTGGAGACACCAACACCACACGATGTTTCCGGTGGTGCAGGTCGTTCCCAATGACAACCTGGTGACCGTAGCGCTCGAGCGCATGACGCGCTTTGGGTATGAGTAACGCTTGGTCGGTTTCGAGCTGATCGTTCAACGTGTAAGCAATCAATGCGATCCATTGTCGCTACGCGCACCTTGAAAGAGACGACGAAACCGCTGGGAACCCACTCGGACACGAGCGGTTTGAGAATCTTGGGGACCTGATCCATTTCTATATTCAAACTGCCCTTTCCCGACTGAATCTTGTGTTCAGACTTGAATACAGGCGTCATTCAGTGACCGATAAACGAGCGAACCATCAAGCTGACCATTTTTTGCCTGGGTAAGAAAAAGTCGCTGACGGCGGCGGCGAGGTAATACATGGCCGTTGGTCCCAGCTTTTTCATTTCCTTGCTTATCGCGCGTAACAAGTAGAGGTAGTCGTTCACCGTGACAAAAGTCACCGTATGGAGAGTTCCCTCCGCTTGCACGGCCTTGTAGGCGCGCAGGACCGACAACAAGGCTACGCGTTCCGACGTCCTCACGGTGATGTGCGGCTGCGCAGGGCTTGGAGAAGGATCGTTCGAATATGGGTACGCAGAATCAATCGTGGAGGAAGATGGTAACGCAGCATCTATCTCGAGGAAATCAAGGAAAGGGTGAGTTGAATGGGAATAGTTCCGGCTAAATGGCTGAAGACTGAATTGCCTATGCATGAAGATTACTGCATATCCTTGTTTCAAAAAATATTCGGCGGACGTGGCGCCTCGGGTTCCTAAAGATAAAACGCATCGATCCATCCGTAACATAACAGATTGAAATAGCGCACCTGCACTGAAGTTATCAAGAAATCGTACACTAGATCCAAATAAGTAACGATCGTGTCTTCACCCGAAGATCGGGCTCACACGTTGAGCTCCAATGGAACGGTTGTACCCCCACTCTACCCAGACTGTAAGATCGGTGCATAGATTTGAGAAAGCGGGGCCAATTCACCGTCACGAGTACAACTTTCCTCCCTTCCTCGATCTGCTTGTTGATGAAATGGGATACGCCTTTAATATCAGCCTGGAGTGTGCTTGGTCCTGGCTGTGTTTCAAAGTAAGACTCTGCAGAGAACGTCGTGGCATTGGAGTGAGTTGTGTCCGGCATTCTTGGACTTTCGACGCAAACAGCGAACTTGAGAGCCAGCACAGCCACCAGATATCCAACTTCCAAGCTGATTACATAATAGAACATTGGATGAAAATAATTAATTCGCCTATTCTACACAACAACCATTTTTTCACATTTTGAGTGGTAAATAATGGAGCGTTCACCGGGCCTATTAAATCACA
The DNA here is from genome assembly GCA_038091415.1 of Leccinum variicolor. NCBI lineage: Eukaryota > Fungi > Basidiomycota > Agaricomycetes > Boletales > Boletaceae > Leccinum > Leccinum variicolor. Next base: position 42,289 of record JBBPOK010000190.1, on the reverse strand, counting down.
ACGGTAAAAGAAAATGAAGACGAAAATGAGCAGAATGTCCATCAAGTGTCCAAGGTCGCTTCAAGGCACGTCAAAGAGGGTGAACCGGTGATTAACCGATCGTGAACGCAGAAGGTCATGTGACGAACAGAACGAAGCGAAAACAAAGCCCAAGTGAAACGACATACGACTGGACCCACTTCACATGATGACACAGTCTTTCTTATCGGCCTTGGCACTTGGAATACCCATTTCCGCAAACGTTGTTGGACCCTTGGGGCGCGGAGTTGGTAGTTGAGCACCCTCCCCATCCGCGTCTTGGGGGTCACTCAGAGGAGGAGTGGTTGTGGGCATACTGTCCGTGCGCTGTGCAGGCGGGCGTCCCGCAGGTCGTGCATAACTCGGACCTTCTGCTCTGGGCGGCGAGTTCCCGGAAGAAGAGTTGGATCCGGGATCGACCAGCGTGTAGCGATGCTGGTTGGGGAATGGCCGGGTAGGTGGTCCTTGGGATGCCGGAGCAGGAGGAGTACCAGGAACTTGTTGCGCCGGGGGACTCGTCGGTTGTGGTGATCGCTCTGTGATAGGAGGAAGCGCCGCCGAGGGTGCAGGCCCAGTTCCCTGTATAGGATGACGTGCAATCGAGTTCTTCCTGATGTGTTCGACCACCTGTCGGCCGTCCTCCATCGATGATCTCGCTACACCACTTTCGCGCTCCGAACGTTGTTTGGCCTGCGTACGTTTGCGAACTAGTTTGACTTCTGTAATGTCATCATGCTCCTGTCTCGACAGCGATTGCGGAGAAGGCTGAGACAGGGCAGCCAGACGATCAATAGCATCAGTGTTGCCATGATCGGAAGCCTACCGTTGGAATCAGTCGCATCTGGAATTACTTGTGCCATCCCCTTTACCTCACTCACCAGCTGATACCACTTCTGGGCCGCCTGGATGTCCTTGGGACCGCCAACGCCGACTTCCTTGTAGTAACCCATTGCAAATTCTGCACTTGGCAAACCTTTCTTAGCAGCTTTCTCCGCAAACGTAAACGCGAGGTTCTCGTCTTTGTCAAAGGCACCTTCGGCTCCACACAAGAACCACTTGCTGAGCGCCATGTCTGCCTCTACCTCGCCTTGTTGACTAGCGAGGGAGTAATACTGGACGCTGAGGAGAGCATCGAACGGGAAAGGTGGAAGGGCAAATTCATACGCATGCCCAAGCTTGTACTGAGCAGGCGCAAAATGCAGGAATGCAGCTCGTTCCAAGTGAAGTCGCGCTTCTTGTTCCGCCGAAGAATGTGGTGGGATAAGTGGCGTGAACAGATGAGGGGGAACTGTCACGTGCGAGAATTCTCCGAGAAGAAGCAGACCATAGACGTACGCTGGTTGAGGAACCTGTACAGAGGCCAGCGTTGCAGCACGCTGAAGCAAGGGTAGTCCGACCTCCGGCTGAGCAGGGAGACCAAGTTGGCCCATCAAATGTGCCATTCCCATTCGCTGTCACACGTGCGTGAAAAAGTTAGGTACAACGACATGATTGGATGGGAGAAAAGCACGAACATAAACGCAACTCTCGACGTTGAGTTTGACACCACGTTCAAAGCAATCGCGGGCATGGGTCGCATCGTTGAAATTTTCATAATCACGGCCAAGTCGGAACCAAGCTTGGGCGTACCCTGCTCGTGCAGCTTGTTCAAAGTCACGGAAGGCAACACGGGGATTGTGTTGGACATGATCTGGGTATGCTCCTGACGCGGAAAAGGTAGCCCGAAGATAGATTGCCTCTGCAGCAAATACTGGGAATGAAGCGGGGTATTGTGCAGACGCGATTTGAAGGACCAACGGGACTGCGGTTTGTACGAGACCCAGGAGTTGTGGATCCTGGATGGTGGCAGGTCCGACAGGTGGGGTATCATCACTCGAAGAGTCCTGCTGCGCACGATCGACGAGCATGAGGACGTCTCGAGCCCAGCTGATTTTCAAAGCAGGGTCATGGTTGGGCTGCTGGACGGACGGGAGGGCAGTCGCTAATGACTGGATTGTCGGCAGCGGAGCAGTTAGGGATGGTACCCCATTCTGTCGCGGTGGGGAGGCAGTTTGGGGAGGGTATGATGGATGAACTGAGCTAGACCTCGGGGGCATCTGTGGCTGCTGGGATGAGAGACTGTAGTTCTGTAGTGCTGGAACAGAAGCTCTATGGTGTGGGGGCGGCGCTTGGAACTGCGGTTGGTAAGGGCCTTGTGGATAGGAATGATGTGGGGGTCGAGGTGACACGGGAAGTGGGATCGCGGCTGGTGTATTTGCCTGGTAAGAGCCCCAAGGGTTTTGGTTGGGAGGTGGGTAGACTGAGACGCGATGGGCAGAAGGAGGAGGAGGAGGAGGAGCAAAACCACCTGGATTGTAGTTGTTGGGGTACTGCTGTGGAGGAGGGGGTCTGGGAGAGAGAGTGCGGTAAGGGTCGTGGTATGAGGGTTGGAGAAAAGCGGCCTGGTTGTCTAACGTCCTTGCCATCTGTTTGTACATGTAATATAAAAAATAGAGTAATCAGCAACACATGAGGAAGGCGATGACACCATGCACGCGGCGTACATTGGCGGGCAAGTTCGGATCGAGACGGTGAGGACGAGGAGCAGGGAGGGGAGTGCTGGAGTGAGGTGGGGGTGACTGGGAGATGTATGACTGGGGAGGGAGAGGAGGCAGGGGAGGCGGCTGGTCTAGATGAACGTAACCATGAGCATATCCTGCGGGAGGGGGAGGCACAGGTGGTGGTCCAGTCATTTCTCCGTCCCTGTCAAACGTGTTTCAATGATCCGATTCCGACCCTCTTTCAGATTCAGGCTTCTCTTTCTAGAACCTCAATCAGTTCACCTGATCTGAGCGAACGTTGAACGTTGAGGTACAAGTCGGAAGAGCATCTCCGTCGCTCTGCATTTGGTTGTCCCACGACCCGTAGCTGTGCCTGCGCTGCCCAAGTACTGCCACTTCCCTACCCACTCCTTGGCATCGCTGGCAGCGTTGCACAACCAAGCGAGATGCTCGGCCTGTCGGCAGTGCCAACAGCGGCCGCCGCGTCAGACTGATCTTCTCGATCCGAATCGGTGCAATCACCTCCAACTTCCTCGTATCCGCGACTGATCTGGATATCCAACAGGCGCTGCAGAATGACATGTGCTGCGCCGATTCGCATAAGTACGTGATTATCGATGCTGAAGCCTGAGGGAGACAAGACTGCTTAGAATTTCCCCGATCAGTTCCCCGCTTCGAATTTCTCCCTTCTGAACCGAAGAACCCTGCCGCCAGGGTCAACTACACGATGCACGGAACTTGTTTCACCGCGCGCGCTGGTCGCAATACATATTAATGTGATCACCCAATCGATCTTTGTGGATACAGGACATCCACATGGGGAGGAATACACAGGAAGACGTAAGATCAAATTATCGGCCAACCCGGCGTTTGCGCGGAAAGTTCGCCGAAACAAACGTGTTTGCCTCCAGTACAAAAACAGCCTTCCATCATACGTTTCATCGAGATGGTTATATTTGACGCTAATAACGCTCGGGAATGGGGCAATGCTGCACGAAACGACTGTGCACCTACTTCACCGCTACATATTATCTTCGGCTGACGGACTTTGAAATCGGAGACAGATTTTACAAAATCGATGGTTACCAAAAAAGGCAATTCCACCTATCACGTACAAAGAACGAAATGTCGAGGGCCAAAGGATTGCGTTTTGGTAGTAATGATGACACAAGGATCCAAAATGACATAACCGTGATCGTCCAAACTATGTAGTGTAAAAAGACAGCAGCAGTCACATATAGGTAATACAATAATTGAGAATAGCGTTTCGTCGAATGTGAACCTCACACCTTATCCCTTTTCCTCCGGGGTTCGTCTATGCATAGCGAAAGCGGGATCAGTGAAAGTGTGTTCCTGGGTTCTTGCTACGGAGTGCCATCTCCCATGGTCAAGAACGACGTTGCCGGTGGTGGTTGTGAAGTGACTTCTTGGTATATCAGCTCTGTTAATCGTGGTAAACTCGGGGTCAACAAGAATGTATAGGAGGATAGTACAAATGCCAACCTTTCAGCTGTTCTTTTGAAAATGGCTCTCCGTTATCAAAGTCAAAAAATGACGGATCAATGGGATCTGCGACAGGCTCGTCCTCTACGTCATGGTAAGGCTATCGGGAATACAGTGGTAAGGGGCTGGGGAGTTTAGCGGGCAGATATACGCACCTCAAAGTATGGGTGTTGAAGAGCCTCAGCGGCTGTTATCCGTCTCCTTGGGCTGAATGTAAGACATTTTTCCAAAAAGTCGATTGCCTGGATGGGGAATACCCACAACAGTTTTCAGCGATAAACCATGCAAGTGTCAACGAAAGGCTAACCAATTCGTTGGCTCCAAGGAACGTGATCTTGAAATCCATCCCTTTCCTAAATGGGAGGGCACGGATATACTCACGAGATCTGGGAGATGAGATCGCATAAAAGTCGTCGATGGAAGGGGTCCCAAGGACGTCCAGGATGAGGGAAAGCTGATCGTGGTCTTTGGATGAAATTGAGTGCATGTATGCGCGAAATTTGGTAATAGGATAACAAATAGGAATGACACTCACAATCACGTCCGGGGAACAGGGGTTTACCGCTGAGCATTTCTGCCAACACACAGCCTACACTCCACATGTCTATCGCGCGCGTATATTCCTTGAAAGTCAGCATCACCTCCGGAGCGCGATACCAACTTTCTGGGCGTTAGACATGAGACCAAGTGACAATGAGAAATAGCGCACCGCGTTGCGACGTATTCGGTCATAAATGTGCTGCTGTCGTTTGCGACGTTTGGAGGGGGTCGAGCGGATCGTGCGAGGCCAAAGTCACAAAGCTGGCACGTGGAGGAATGAAAAGAGACGCTGCCGATTGTTGGAGTGTGCTTACTTTGAGATCGCAGTTGGCGTTGAGGAGCAAGTTGGATGGTTTCAGATCACGGTGAAGAACATCGGCGGAATGGAGTGCTTTCAATGCTCGGAGGGTCTGCTAGATCGTGAGGGCATCGTTTCGGTCGCAATTGGGGCAATGCCTATTACCTGGTAGATGAAATACTGACAGTGATCGTCACTCAATCTCTGAGTTCTGATGACGCGATGCAAGTCGGTCTCCATCAGCTCCTGTACAAGATATACGTCTTTGAACAGCTCGAAGCTAGGGGGTTGAAGGATATCGAGAATGGAGATGATATTCTCGTGACGAAAGTGCCGTAGAAGCTTGATCTCGCGAAGAGTGCGTAGACAAAACATGGAGTGGTCGAACGGTGTGATGCGCTTGATAGCGACCTTTCTCTGAGATGATTGATGGATGGCAGAGCTAGAGGAACGCAGGGGACGTCAGAAACGGAGACGGAGGGCGAAGCGAGGAAGCGCTGACCAGACGATGCCATATGCGCCCTCGCCGATTACGTCGAGCACGCGGTACGTGGCATCTACGGTGAAGGTCTCGAGCCGGTGGTCAATGTCCATGAGGTTGTCTTCGTCGTTGTCGGTGATGATGATGGCTGTCGAACGTTGACGGTAGTGCCGCCAGTCGGACTTCGGAAGTCAAAGAGCCCCCGCCGTGATCGCGGTCGGCGTTGACCATCCACTGTCGACCTGCGCAGCTTTGAGTAATTTGGAGTGTATGCGTAGCCTCGCCTGATCCTGCAGCAGCGATCGCAACGGACACGTCCGCGGAGCATCGCGTACTCGGAGCCGCACCCCTGGATCACCACTATACAACACACCCATCAACTCGGCACCGACGGTCATCATCCCTCCCAGTCCTTCCCCAATGTCCGGCCCGCACCCTCCACCGCTCACAGCCCCCGTGCTCGAGTCCCTCATCACGTCCTTGAGCACCCTCCAGTCCCAGTTCGCCGCGTTCCAGGAGGACCTTGGTGGCGTCAAGTCCGATGTCAGCGATGTCCTTGTCCAGCTCGATGCTCTGCGCAAAGCACAGAACACGGCATACATGGCTGTCGCCCAGTTGGAAGACATGATCGGTGTCCCCACCGATGCGAAATCCAAGGCACGCGCAAGGCGGCGACGCGGTGGTGGCGCGACTGCAGGCAGCCCCGACGCTCAAACGACCCCGAGAAAGACCCTCTTTGAGAGCTTGGCCTCGATCCAGTCTACGGTCGATGAACTACTCTTTCATGAAAGTCGCGTATCCTCTTCTCGTGAGTGCTCCCTGCTGTGTCTAAATCCATTCCATCTCACAGATCTATCCCTGATACATCGCGCAGTAGAAACCTCACCATCATCCATGCCCGGTCAGAAGCCCTGCCAGACCTCATCCTCAGCCATATCCATCGCGGATCCATCTCAACATCACCCGGAGTCGCAGCCAACACAACCTGCGCCTACAAACGTGCATTCCAAAGGTATGTGTTTCACGGCCTAGATCTCCTTGTATGCGCACATATAGCCGTTCTGCTCAAGTTCTGCTGGTTTTACTTCTATTCCTGCCTCAAGCGCGACGCACATAACTAACTAATCGTTACTTTGAATGCATACAGAACATGTTGGCGTGTCGATCCAAGCACGCCCATCGTTACCTGGATCTGGACCTTCCCATCCTCCTCCGCAAACCTGGGGATATGTTCCCTGGTGGTTTAACCACGGCCATTGGAACTTCAACGCATGTAAGCATCCACCCCACTACTTCGTTACTCCAACTCACTTCATTTCATAGCAGTGCCAAGCCTATCAACAACCAATTCCAGTGAGTTTTTCACGTCTGTCGATTCTACGCCTAGTATCTGTGCATATATGCACGTGGCCGGAGATCAGGTTGCCACACCTTATGTTACGTTTTCATTTACCTCGATTAGGATGAAATTTGTCGCTTTGCTTGTTCCTTCCGGACTTCCTTGACGTGTTTTTTTACCTGTAATGCATTTCGATGCGATTGCTAACCTACCTAATGCAGTGCGGCCGACTGCGCACACTCCAGAGTATTTGGCTCAATTTTTACGTGACACCCACCACCCTAGAACACACAACTTTGTGACTCATGAGCATGCAGATAACGTTCATCCACTTCGCGGTTCGACGACCCAGTATAACCAGTCATCCCCACCCACGATCTCCGTTCTACCTGCGGCTTCCTGTTCTTCGCCTACTTCAGTCATACCTCCAGCCCGCGGTGGTCCCCTTCCCACGACGGAGTCCTCGTTGTCCTCGACAAAAACCTCGATTCAAAGTTCGCCATCTCAGACGGGGCCTCTCGCAGCTGAGGGTACATGTTCGTCAGTGACATTAGCCAGCACGGTGCCGCCTGTTGACTCGCGAGCGTCCTATTCACCCATGAGCTCTCTGAGTAGTATTGGCGACACTCCGATGCCATTTTCTGGTGCTTCACTGCCTAAAGTGTCCTTAAGCTGTGTTGTGCAACCCCAAAAGGTGCTAGGTGAGGGTGCTGAAATGTCCTTCAGCGAGGATGGTGGCGAGATTTCGGCTACAGGTGGGACAAACACTTTTCAACTCATATTTATTTTGTTCTCAATATCTTCCAGTCGTAGCTGAAAATGATGAATTAACCTCGTGTCCTCCCACTCCGCAATCAGAGACGTCTATAGATGACCAAGGATCCAAGATCGTCGGTCGTTTGAGCAGCGATGCCACAGACCCTCGGATGATTTCACGTTCCCTCCGTATACGAGACTTTCCTGTCGTTCCTACGCCTGTAGGAGATGTTGGAATGAGCTCTGAAATGCTTGTTTCCTCCGTTACGGTGGATGATAACGATGCAAGGTTGAGTTTGCAAACCGACCGGGCGGGTTTCACTTCTGTAACGGGCTCGGGAGCGCCTGTCGCAACCTTTGGGCGCGAGCCTCAATCCATCGCTGCGTCCATGGGAGATTCGTCTCAAGTCGCGACTGGAGACGTCGATTTACCCATTACACCTACGTCTTTAGCGGGCAACGAGCCATCTGAGCACCATCTCGAAACCCATGGCATTGGTCCTACGTTTTTCCCAATGGACATGCACGGGTTAGGTTCTACATCCCCGTTACAGCGTTCTTTGTTCCTCCCTTCAGCGACAACATCACGGTACGCAACACCCCCTGGTTCTCCCGATCCTCGCTTTACACCGGACGAGGAAGAGGTATGGAGTGCTCTTGTCGACACGTCTGGGATGTCAACACCTGTGCCAGACGATACGCCTCTGATGCTCTCGCAAGCACCCACTCGCTTTTCGAGCGTTCGTCCCTACACCCCGCAGCAAAATTCTACATCGGCATCGACGCATGCAGGAGTCGCGGGCGTTGACCATACATCTTTCACATCAATGCCCGAGTCGCTTGCCGTCGTCCCGTCGGTATTGCACGACCCTCCTACTCACCCTTATGGATTCCAATTGCAGATTGGATCTCTTTCTCCACTTACATCGCTCGATGATTCGGACGTAGATGAGCCCGCGGCCACACAATCCGACGAGGAATCAACTGCCAGCACTATTACGGGCGGAGTCGTGGCTCGTGAAAGCAGTTCTGAGCGGCGCTCTGTACCTTACCGCGCTGGGTCGCGGTTGTCGGGGGGTCCCAACGCATCGTTGAACGAACTTGCGGTGCTCGCAAAGCGGAAACCGCTCAAGATTCACATAGTAGTCCCAGAGTCACTCCGCGATTTGAAAAGGAAGCGGGATGCTGTCGATGAAGAAATGACGGAGGTGGAGCAAGAGAATTGCGCAGATGGGACACCTATGCCAATGGATGATGTTTCGCAAGGAGGGCAGGCGGGATTTGTACGTCGACCCTTAGGCTTCGTCCCATGATACAGCGCTGATACAAGTATTGTAGGCCTCGGGAAGCGTTCCGCCTAGTGATATGGGAGAGGAAACTCAACTCACACCGGAACGCTCCCCAAGCAGTGGCCTCGTAGACACAGCAAACGAGCTTCCAGAGGTGTCACCTGTGCCTCGCAAGAAAAAGAAAAAACGGAGCGACCACCTTCGGACGGAGGTCCATGAAAGCCTCCGGACCTCTGAAGATCGACAGAACACCAAACGCACACCGGAATCAAGACAAAAGTCACAGGAAATGTACCACTTTCGGCGGGGCCAGATTGTGACCATTGACTGGGAATTGCCAGTGGAACATAAAGTTGAAATTCAGCAACCCCAAGCGCCCGTGACGCCACCCGTATCACAGTCCCCTACCCATAACGACGAGGTTGGCCAAGGCTCGCGGACGCCTACGGAGATATGCCACAATAACCAGGCGATGAAGACACCGTTGTCATCCTCCGTGAACTTGCCTCTTCTAACTCTGCCTAGTGCGCCGATCGTCGAGTCATCCCCTTCAAAAGAAGATGAATGCGATGCAACGTGGCCTGAGCTCCCAGGTCTGTTTAGCCAGTGGCACATGCAGGTAGTTTTTTCTTTCCCTACACTTAACTCGACTAGGTTCTGAATCACTTTGTTGTATAGTTCATACAGTGTGACGCGTAAGTACCCGGTGGGAAGGTATCGCGGGATTGACCTGAACTCGATGTACGCAGGTGCGACAAGTGGTTCCACTATGGGTGCGTAGCGATCGAGTCCGGGGATCGAAGACTTGAACCCGAAGCCTCGTTCTTATGCCCACCGTGCTAGTGAGTTATACTATATAGATGCTTTAGAGTGCGATTATTGAATGGATTTCTGGTTTGTCAGTACTAAAAGTAAGCTGCACAAGGCATGCTGCTTTATTGCATGACTAAACTTGTTGTCCAAGGTGCCGGATGCCAGACCCCTGTGGATCCTGATAATACATGTGCACGTCCCGACTGCCCTGAACCTCAGACTACCGGGGATTCGGGACATTTCTTCGTAGAAAAGCTTGTAGGTCTGAAGAGGGAAGAGGGCTATTTCTACATGTGGCTAGCAAAGTGGGAAGGGTAGGCAACTGACCCTATCTCTCTGCGTCAGTATAGCTGAACGTGGTTTAGCTACCCAATGGCCGAGGCAACCTGGATCCCCAAGGAAAACATGGATGGGGACGGAACCAAATTATGCAATGCCTTCATCGAGGATGCCAAGCAAGAAGGTGCTGATTTAACTCGAGATGTGGTGCTCCTTCAAGAAGCCATGGATGCTGGCTGGGATGTATCGAACATACACATCCATTAGACGTATGATTCCAAAATTTGGCTTTTTTTTCTTTTGCTTCGTGATCTCACTTTCTTTTCTTGTTTATCGTGCCCGCATTTTCGGTTTGTTTTCCGTGCTCTCTTGTTCTGGATCTGCTTTCGAGTCCTCATGTATAATATGGCCATTTGAAATGAGCAATATCAATCGCATTTGTCAATTTAATCTTTTGACTGCCTTAGGCTTATTCCCTCTGCCCGCAGATCAGCATGGCCCAACCGACTATGGATTCTGAGACGTCCTTCTCTCTGAATTTTGGAGTGAAATCGTATTCCCCTCATCCTTACACTGACACAAGACACAACTGATAAATACATGAATCTCGCTCAGTCTGCCACTGGCACGATGACTGCGGGAAAGTATCGCTTGCATGGTGGTGAGGTTGTTAGCGAAGGTCGGCTTGGTCTCACACCGAACCTCCATGTCTGTTACTAGTACCTCATTTAAATCCGCAGGCAGGGCCGTCAACTTCGAATCCGTTTCATCCCGAGTCTCAAGGTAACCGGGCTTTAGGATGGACTGCGCCTGTTTCACTATTCACTAGCCTGAGTTCCTTAATCTCCTTTCTTGTCAGAATTCGTGGGCTGTGATTGGATGAGAGTCCTCAGCCGGAGGTTTTTCCGATTGGCGGCAGTATGCAACTCGAAGGTCAGGAGACTCGGTACTGAGTACTGAGCAACCGCCATTTGACTTGTGTTACCAGTGTAAGTGTTCCTCTAGCTGCGGCGCAGTCGTTCGTCTAGAAGGTAAACTGAAACATTTGCAGGCGACGGTCTGATTCTCCAGGTATAAAAGGACTCGGAAAGCGAGCTTTGACTGCAGGTCAATCATTCACAACACAACTCTCAACTGCATCTAGTCAGACATCTACTTAGTCTTCTTATCCATCTCCATAATGTTCACTCGCATCGTTGCTCTTCTCCCCTTTGTTCTCCTCGTCTCTGCTACTGCCTTGCAGTGCCCCACAGGGCATCATGCCACATGCTGCAGCAAGACACTGAAAGTAAGTTCAGGATACGATCTCAAGTGAAGTACAGAAGCTGACGGTAGCCTGTTGGCTCACGTAGAGCACCGACAGTACTGTACAGTCGGCTCTCAACCAGATCGGGCGTCAAGACCTCGTCTCTGGCATTCAGGGCGATCAGAGCGATACGCTGGTCGGCATTGACTGCTATGACATCGACAGCAGTATTCCCGTGTGCACTGAGACGGCTCTCTGTTGCACGGAGGACTTGACCGGTCAAGTGTGTATCATTTCCTCTCGCTACTTTTAGAAATTTCCCACCGAGAGAATGATCGCTGAATTGGACTCTCCTAGGATGGTCAACAGATGAGCATCCACTGCAGCGCTGCGAGCACTGGCAATGGTGACTCAAATGATAAGGCCGAGCCTGAATCTCAGGGTGGGTCTCAGGGCGTGAAAAGCTCTCCCGCCAGCCCTGGTGGCAGTCACTGAACGTTCGGATACTTGGATGTGGTGGACTCGGAGTCACTGGCTCATCTTGATTCATTGATATATCCTTTTTTAATCGTAGAAGAGGTGTAGTTCACTTTGGTACAATTTAAACGGACATTCGGTTTCGTGTTCTAATTTTATCGGAGTTGTGCGAGAGGAAGGTCTCCTATAGGCTGTAGCCTAGTGTTAACTTTGCCAAGCCTTGGTGTTGTTTTTCTTTGACACGTTTTTCGACTGTACAGTGAGTGAGTACTACTACAAACTGTGATTCAGTGCAGACGTTTCCGTCCTCAGCACTCACGTAGGCAGGTGACCAGTCCTTCAATGACCTTTGCATCTAAGTATATCAGACAACATGTATTTCGCCGTCCGAATCCATGGATAAGCTGATAGACATGAATCATAGGTTCGACGATGACTGACAAATGTCTTTTTGCTTGGCGTATTCGGTGATGAAGTATGCGGGCTGTATCAGAAGTATTGTAATAGTCTAGGACAACCTGAATTCAAGTTTGCCACGAGTGTTCTGATGGAATGGCACAGACGAGTCTGGGAGAAGCCGATCGGACTAAAGGCTCCCTTGGAACACGACGAACGTGTTCTCCTGCGGTGACTGGGAACTAAGCCAAAGTGCCAGTACCAACGTTGGGATCAGCGAAATCGACGGCGAACGAAGTTGGTTGAGGGCGAGAATTTAAGCCGTGATCCGACCGTTCCCGTCTGTTGTTTTTCAACAACTTACCTTGAGCGTGCTACTACTAGATCTCAGCTAGCTCCAACATGACAGCGAAGGACGGCTTGGTCTCACACCGAACCTCCATTTCTGTTAGCTCATCTAAATCCGCAGGCCTGTTTCATCCCGAGTCTCAAGGTAACCGGGCTTTAGGATGGACTGCGCCTGTTTCACCATTCATTAGTTCCTTAATCTGCATTCTTGTCAGAATTCGTGGGCTGTGATTGGATGAGAGTCGTCAGCCGGAGGTTTTTCCGATTGGCGGCAGTATGCAACAGGAGTACTGAGCAACCGCAATTTGACTCCTGTTTCCACAGTGCAAGTATTCCTCCTGCGGCGCAGTCGTTCGTCTGGAAGGTGACATGAAACATTTGCAGGCGACGGTCTGATTCTCCAGGTATAAAAGGACTCGGAAAGCGAGCTTTGACTGCAGGTCAATCATTCACAACACAACTCTCATCTGCATCTAGTCAGATATCTACTTAGTCTTCTTATCCATCTCCATAATGTTCACTCGCGTCGTTGCCCTTCTCCCCTTTGTTCTCCTCGTCTCTGCTGCTGCCTTGCAGTGCCCCACAGGGCATCATGCCACATGCTGCAGCACGACACTCAAAGTAAGTTCAGGATACGATCTCAAGTGAAGTACAGAAGCTGACGGTAGCCTGTTGGCTCACGTAGAGCACCGACAATACTGTACAGCAGGCTCTCAACCAGATCGGGCGTCAAGACCTCGTCTCTGGCATTCAGAGCGATCAGAGCGATACGCTGGTCGGCATTGACTGTTATGACATCGACAGCAGTATTCCCGTGTGCACCGAGACGGCTCTCTGTTGCACGGAGGACTTGACCGGTCAAGTGTGTATCATTTCCTATCGCTTCTTTTGAGAAATTTCCACTGAGAATGATCGCTGAACTCGACTTTCCTAGGACGGTAAACAGATGAGCATCCACTGCAGCGTTGCGAGCAACAACAGTGACTCGAATGACAAGGCCGAGCCTGAGTCTCAGGGCGTGAAAAGCTCTCCCGCCAGCCCTGGTGGCAATCACTGAACGCTTGGATAGTTGGATGTGGTGGACTTAGAGTCACTGGTTCATCTTGCTTCATTGATATATTGATATATCTTTTTTTTAATCGTAGAAGAGTTGTAGTTCACTTTTGCACATGTTAAATGGACGTTCGGTTTGGTGTTCTAATTTTATCAGAGCCGAGCGTGTGAGAGGAAGGTCTCCTGTAGGCTGTACCTATAAACTTTGCCAAGCCTTGGTGTTGTTTTTCTTTGACACATTTTTCGGCTTTACAGACAGTTCTTCAGCAAACGCACTGCAGTCACTGCCGTCTTCCGCAGAGTCTCACGTATTGGGTAGGTGACCAGAGTCAGAATAACAGAGAAGCTGAGAATCTAGTTGGAAACTGAGTCGGCGTGTACAGTCATGATGTCGAACATAGCCGATGCTGACATCAATGGCCCCTTATCTGGTCAAATGATCCAGGATCATCGATCGTCCCCTCCTTTTGGATGGACATCGGTTCAGCATGGTCAGATGGGAGACCTCCTACTTGCAACAGAGAGACTTGATTCAAAACGCAAGCGCGATATAGTAAGCAGAAGAGGAATTTGGGACAGAGGCCCGGGGAAATGGCCGCGGCACTTTCCAACTTGGTCAAGTACATGATGTCATACCAGACTTTCTACTGTTCGCCAGCATTCGAATATACCGACCATGTGGATCCTAAAGCTCAAGGGTTCTTTGCGTCATTTGTGATGAAAAGACCCTCTTTGGCGGTATGGCTGTCGTCGCAGGTGGAATCGCTTGCTGGTGGTACGGTCTGCTACGCAACCAAGCCCGAAGAGACGAACGCGGCGGCTATGCGACTTGTTCGTATCACTCTCTATCTCGGAGCACGTATCTCAATTGTA
>JBBPOK010000190.1:0-28030 GCA_038091415.1 Leccinum variicolor | reverse complement strand
CCCAGGCAGCCGCAGGGAATCCTAACAGACCTACAATGTTGCCCCAGAGTCACGACACTACGCCTTCTCTCCCAGATCACCTAGCGGGTTCCAGCATGCCTGCAGCGCGTCCTCTGTTCGAATCCGATGAATCATTGCGAGCCCGTCCCCAAGGCGTTGACCAGGTCTAGCGAGTCAACGGGTCCGAGTGCAGGGGACAGACCAGTACCGGAGTCAACAGGGTTGAACACATGGGGAGGACCACAGCGCTGAATAAGACTATGCTATCTGTATGGTAACAGTATTACAACTCCGTGTACTTTGACTAACTGTTGAACTCTTTGGCGACATGAGCTTCTGTCTCTTTAAACGTACTTGTATGTTAACAAGCCCTGCCTAGCATGTCGCAACCAAGAATCTGTTGCCAAACCTCCGGTATGCCTTCCTCTTCGCACCCCACTTGCATTCCATTGTCTCTCAGGACATAATACTCTCGCCCTGGCGTCTGCACAACAGCCACCGCCGCATGCAGTGCTTCACCCTTGCAGGTCGTGAAATGAACACTTTCGATGTGATGGTGACTGCACAAATCAGCGTCACGAGCGCACGGACAAGACAAAGAACGTTCGCGTACGCAGCGAGGTACATATTCACCGTATCCATGAACCGTCCTACGGTTCTACCTCCAATGATGTCGTTTTTACCAGGCAACCCCGCAAACTCTTGCGCCATGGTGCTCGTGGACATCCACTGCCCGCTTATGCTGTCGATGATCATCAACGGCGCTAATCGGGCGAGCATAATAAGAACACCTACCCGTTCGCCACGACGCAAGCCAGAACATATCTCTCAGCAACACGCGTCTCGGCAACGCTGTCCGCGTTCTGTCCTTGGCGTTGTCCTTGAATGCGGCACAACCACGCCTTGCTAATCCCTCGATGGTAGTCTTCCGTGTTGGACCAAGTCACGCATTCGAGAATCGAGCGCGGTTCTGTCGAATCCCGCGATCGCTCGGAGATCCATGCCGTCCAGTCCGCTCGCAAATGGTGCTCGAGCGTGTTCTTGTCCTCTTGTGAAGAGGAAGAGGAGGGAGCTCCGGGTCGACCCACGACTTCGCACGTTGCCTCGAGCACGTAGAAACTGCAAGACGCGCCGGTGCTGTCGTCCTGCTCGACGACGTGCCAGACATCGCCTCGGACGACCTCCCGAACGTCTTGGACAACGCATCTCGACCACGTCGCTGCGTCGTGGCCGTACGCACCGATCGAGGTGGCGAACCACATGCGGGTGAGAACGAATCTAGCATAGCGGTTCAGATGGGCTCGTAGTTGCGGGGTTCTATCCGAAACCAATCAATCTCGAGACGAACCGGAGAGCAACCTCGACCTGCTTTTCGTCGTCGGGGCTAATCCAAAGACGTTGGGACAACGGATGGTATCCGATCGAATCAGCATATTGGCCAAGGAACGACCGCTTGAAGGCCAGACGTCGTTCAAAGACTTCGGCTATGCGATATCGAAGATACGGCCAAAAGTTGGTCATATTTCTGGAGTATTGTTCGAGAATGGAATCTAATCGACGGCCAGGGTAGTCTCTCGACAATATGTGCACCGCGGACATGTAAACTGCCACGGACGAGGTAACGTGGAGCAGAAGCATTGGTTCAGAAAGGTATTTCCGTACCTGCGTACCGGAACGTTCTCGATACAAACCCGCATGTCCGTCTGTCTGTGGGCGAAAGTGCGCTCAGTATGATAGCCCATTGGTTTACCCATTTCCGCTCAGACGCCTTTGGCGGGAAAGAAATCTGAGAGAGAAGAGGAAGAGGCTTTGCAGGAGGGATGCAAGCAAGAGAAGAATCAGCTCCTCTGGAAGTTATAGATATCTGCGAGCGTTCTTTGATCGCATTGCCGGATTCCACGAGTTTGGGTTTCGCAACCGCTAATGGCTTGAACCGCCCGGGGTCGCGTTTGATCGAGCTAGCTGAAGGCTGCTTTGTGACAGTGAAAGCAGTGGCCTGGAGCGACGACGCTTTACGCTGCGCAGGCAGCTCGGGAGCTTTGAATACTAGAGAATCTCTGATCGGCAGTGCTTGCTGGGATGTAGAGGTCGTCTGAACTGGGCGTGCGTGAGCCGCGTTGCTAGTCGATGCAGATGTCCTGATCCGTTTTGCAGGGGCAGAGATGTCTATATGCGTGTTTCTTTTTGCGCTATGGGTTTTCTGAGTGCTCGACGTCGCGGTTCGGTCCTGCGGCAACTCGGGAAGTTGTGTAGCCACCTTTGTGATGGAAAGAGTTTTTGTTGATCCAGTGGCACCAACCACGCGTTGGACATCTTGCTGAGGAGTAGAAAGCACGGTGGACGGTGCTCGACGCGTCACGCTTGAGTCCTGTGGTGTCTCGGGAGCCCGTATGGATACCTTTGTGGTTGGTTCCGGCGTTTCCGACGACGAGTTCTGTCGGTGCGCAGACAGCTCGGGAGCTCTGAACACTGAAGCATCTCTGATCGGCAGCGCTTGCTGGGATGTAGAGGTCGTCTGAACTGGGCGTGCGTGAGCCGCGTTGCTAGTCGATGCAGATGTCCTGATCCGTTTTGCAGGGGCAGAGATGTCTGTATGCGTGTTTCTTTTCGCGCCATGGATTTTCTGAGTGCTCGACGTCGCGGTTCGGTCCTGCGGCAACTCAGGGAGTTGTGTAGCCACCAAGTTTGCGATGGAAAGAGCTCTTGTTGATCCAGTGGCACCAACCACGTTCCGTTGGACATCTTGCTGGGGAGTGGAAAGCACGGTGGACGAGTCCTGTGGTGTCTCGGGAAGCCGTGTGGGTACTTTTGTGGTTGGTTCCGTTGCCGACGACGAGTTCTGTCGGTGCGCAGGCAGCTCGGGAGCTTTGAACACCGAAGCATCTTTGATTGGCTGTGCTTGCTGGGACGTAGAGGTAGTCGAGACTGGGCGTGCGTGAGCCGCGTTACTAGTTGATGTCCTGATCCGTTTTGCAGGGGCAGAGATGTCTATATGCGTGTTTCTTTTTGCGCCATGGGTTTTCTGAGTGCTCGATGTCGCGGTTCGGTCCTGCGGCAACTCGGGAAGTTGTGTAGGCGCCTTTGCGATAGATGAAGTTCTTGTTGCGTTCCGTTGGACATCTTGCTGAGGAGTAGAAAGCACGGTGGATGGTGCTCGACGCGTCGTGGTTGGGTCCTGCGGTGCGTCGGTGGTTGGTTCCGTTGCTGACGACGCATTCTGCGATGTATGCGTAGGAGGTGCTGCTGGAGGTCCGACCGTGGCAGTTGCAGGAGCGGGCACCCCCGCAAGCTTCTGCAAAAGCGCAGACTTGTTTAGCTTTGAATAACCTGCGATCCGTCGTTCTTTGCACAAGGCTTTGAGCTGTGGAACGGTGAGCTTGCTGAGGTCTGTCGACATAGTTCTAGTTCAAGAGTCTACACCGTGTGCTCTCGGATCCAATTTCCAACTGTAAAGTAGCCCAGTCCACCATTGTCCCTCATCAGCTTCTTATTATTAGTAGCCGTCTGCTTCCGTTTCTTTCGGCCTTCCGTTCGAGCTGGTACTACTACGTCCTTCACGTTCCAGGACGGGTCGTGTGCGTGTCTTGCCAATATCCAGTCAGGGGCCAAAGGAGCCCATCGCTTCTGCTGGATAGTGTGACGAGCCATGCAAAGCATACATACAATTCATGGATTACCTTTTCCGACTCTGCGGCTGCTCGTTCCTCTTGTTCTCTGAGCTCTTCGTCCAACGAAGGGAGGATGCGGATGATCCGCCGCTCTACCGGAGGACCATACAAATCCTCTGGGTCGTCGTCCATCATCTCGTCGATGGCGGCTTGAGGTGGAACCTCGGTTTCTTGTTCCTGTTGGCCGGTTGTACTAGTAGAACTCGCAGCACGCGCTGGGGGTCGCACTTCTGCAACAAATTCAGTGCTAATCTCTCTATATGCCATGACATCCGCTTGGAAAGTAGATCCGGACGGGGCGGCGGGAGGCAAAGGGTCGACCTGCATCTCGACATCATCCTCAAGGGTCATTGTTGATGCCGTGCTGGTCAGACGGAAAGACGTAGACGTATGAGAAAGGGACGCCTCCTCCTCTTGCGGAGTGAACGTTGACTTCGTAGGCGGATCTGGCTCTGATCGAGACGCAACAGACTTTACCGCCCTCTTCGCGATAATCACTGTCGGGCGCTTCACCGGAGCTGCCTCGGTCGCCTTTTCTCGATTACTCTCGTCGTCGATTGATTCTCGGCCATTTCCCAACACACTCTGTGGAACGCTCAGCAGACGCAGACAAGCACTCCGAATCCCAAATTTCCACACACCGATTCCTGTCTGACGTTCGCCGTGGACGTGGTGGTTTCCATTGCCGCTGAAGCAGGACGCGAGAACCAATGCTTGTCGTCTGGTTCGACACTCGACACGGCGGTCGGGGTCTCCGAAAGATCTTTTTTTCCACACCGTCGACATTTCCAAGAGTGCAGATCGTTTCCGCTGGACGTGTCGCCCGCGTTCGTAGCGCGTATGCGTCGAACAAGCTCCTCATCTGCGATAGGGGGCATGTGGCACCCTGGTAGAGGCTGGATGGATATGTGTAACGATCTGCGGGTTCGATGTGGACGTACTATGATGCCATGTCTTGTTACATTCACAACAGGTCAAGAGGAACGCTTGTGGACCGTTCGTAGTTTGCTTGCACCGTTGACAGCACGACATCATGCTAGTTCGGGTTAGGGTTAGCGCCGCCTTGATCTCATACCACTTTAAATGGCGGACGAGCGCATTCAAGTCGCGAGCGCCTTCTTGCTCCAATCTCCACCCGGAGAGATCAACGACGTCCTCAACGGTACGCGTTTCCACATCCTCGATGCATGTGCTGATCAGAAACACGCGCAGATGTCCGCGTCATTGTCAACGACGACGATGTCCTCGAAGACGGCCTCCTTCCCGCACTCCGGGAATACAATCTCGCGCAGTTCATCCTGGTGGACGTACCGGACGCGCAGCACCAGGTACGTTGTGCTCACATGCTTTCATCGTACCCGCACGTCTTCGATCGTCTTCGTTGCAGACCATCGTTAGCGACGCCGCGCGGATACAAGATGCCGACGAAGACGGACAGGAAGAGCGATTCCTGGACCCGCGTTCCAAAATCTCCTTCCGATTCGATCACCTGAGGCTGGCAAGTACCACACAACCCAACACTCGACGCGATGCTCAATCCCTCTCTTCGTTCAGGAAGCCTCCGATCCTCGCCCAGAGGCGCCCGATCCAGAGGCCGAGCCACTCCGGTAAGCGATGTTGTACCCATGACCGCCCAAACGAACCATTCCCTCCAGCGCGGCCCTCGAGTCCGCCTCCCTAACCTATCTCGCTGCCCACTATTTCGACGGCGTCTCCGCCACATTCGCCTGCCAACCACCTAGCCACTTTATGATCCAGATCGTGTCCAACAAATACAACCCCTCCAACTTTTGGTGCGTGGTCTCCACGCGTGGATATCATTCACCACCCACTAATCGTCGTCGGCAGGTCGGGGAGGTGGCGTTCCCAATACGAGATCGACTTGGCAGAGTCGAGGTCAATCCAGGGCAAGGTCCTCGCTAACGTCCACTACTACGAACAGGGAAACGTATGTGTCAATGGATGCCGCGTTGATTGTAGTGCCAACGAATTGAAATTTTGTTTGCAGGTCCAACTAGAGACGTCACATGACATCTCGATACCGATACCGCCAGCGGTGGCGAGTGCGTCTTCCCCGACCGCAGCAGCAAACAAGATATTCGCGCTGATCGAGCGGGAGGAGACAAGGTTACAGAACTCGTTGAATGATGCCTATCAAGAGATGAGCGAAAAGGCGTTCAAGGGCCTTAGACGTGCCCTCCCACTGACAAGACAGAAGATCGATTGGGACAAGGTAGTGTTATTTCGTATCTGGAGGGCATGCATTGCTTAATGCTTGTCAAGGTGACTGGATACAAGCTTGGCGCGGAGCTGACAGCAAGCAAAGGCGCCTTTGCTATGACGGCGTGAACTCTTTGGTGTTGTGCTTTCATTTCGATCTAATATGTTGTTTTTGTCGAGTCCCAAAGATCGAGATAATGAAGATCTAATTTAGTGTATCCTACCATTTTGCGCCTAAGGGCGACTCGATGTTGGCTACGACAATGGGAACGTTGCGGGCAGCCTTATCATTAAAGTCGCCCGCATAGGAGGGAGCGCACGACCAGGTCTAGGGTGGATGTAACTTCGGCGGGGATGCCAGAGTTCCGATTGGTCTTGTACTAATACCATGAGCAGAAGGCAATCGGACGCTCATTGACTCTGCACAAATGTTGCAGTCGACGTGCGGTGGTCCGGCGAGAACGTACAAAGTGTTCTCCTGCCTCCTGCCACACTAGGCAAACTTTGCCACGTTATTAGAAACGACCGCGAACTCTAGATGCGACGTAAACCCTGGGGCCATTGGCAGCTTCAAAGTATACATTCCATTCTCTGACTCATCCACGACACCGTGGATACGTGGAACGCAAGTCTAGATGCACTTTCGGTGGCTACTCACAGTTAGGATGTCGCGCCTTGTTTTGCTTACATCTGTTTTCAGGTAAGTAACCAGCGAGCATACCATACCAATTCGTAAATATATGATAGCAGGTAACAGGAGCAACATGTGAGTTTCTTCACGTGTCTTTATGCCTTGTGAAACTGATCCTTGATCTTCCAAGGTGTATCATACCACCCGACTTTTTCCAATAGGAGGTATTGAACGACCTTGCGGGGCGCAGCAAGGTCAGAATGAATGGCTTGTCCGTGCTTGTCAATAACGTCGATTTTCTAGATTGTGTATTAACGAAGTCGACTCATCGCTGACGAGTTGGAGATCTGGAAAATCACTTACGTGGGATGTATCGAACTTGACGAGGGCTTGAACGAGAAGACGATGCCCATTAACGGGCTCTGCAGCTTCAGTATAAACCTCACCCGCTCTGATGGAAACGATGTCCACAGGTGTGGGTGCTTTCCGCTCTAAAAGTCTTCAGAAAGAGTCACGGTTTGCAAAGTTGTGGCTTACTCTTGGACCTGGGGAATAGAGCTACATCTGAGACATCGCTACTGATATTCCAAGTCCAAATTTGGCCCTTTTCTCGCCGACGCATAGCTTTGATGGCCTTTTCCTGGAATGGGCCTGACGTGAATTCTTTCACCTTGTCCTCATGACCCCTAGAACGGTTATCAGAACTGTGGTGAGAACGCAAACCCGACAAGGTGCACACCTTGCAATGGAAGTGTTTACTTTGCGATAGGTGTCCAGAGCTATCTGTCGTAGCGGAGCCAACAACGCATCTGGGGAATTATTTCGTACACTCAATATGCGGCCCAATGTTCTAACACGTAGTTTCAAGTTCTTCCCTGGGAAAGCGTTCGCTTTCGCCATGACAAACATGCTAAGAAAGCGAAGCAGGGTCAGACTGTATTTTACCAAAGACATACAGAGATGCACCTGTACGAGTTCTTCATCCAGTTGCCGGTGTTGTGCTTGATTGCGTACCAAATATCACTGCACTGTGGTTCAACATACATTCAATGAATACAATTGCAATACACACGAGAATTTGCTACGCGCAAACATAGGTTTTGTGGTGAGCAAGCGAAACATTGGACGCAGGTCATAAGGTATTTCCGCATCTGAGTGGTTCAAAGGTTATGTCACCAGACAGAATGCAGGATGATATTTCATACCCAAGTTTGCCATTTCGGTCCCCCATACGTCAGCCGTGGTGTACATCTTGCTAAACCGCTTCATGTTCTCCATTGCCTGAAGATTCTGTTCCGCGGCGCTCTGAAGCGAAGATTGCCCAGGCTTAGAGTTCTTTGCCTTGTCATCGGATTGTTGTGCTGCCTTGGACGGTGCGATATTTTGGGGTGTCGAAAGTGTTTGAGAGCCAGATGGTTTTGGCTTGTTCTTGATGGCAATTGCTGCATACGACCGTGAATTAACAGAAGACCATACGTTAGCCTGGTGCGTCCAGGACGGTCTGAGCGTCCTGAAACCAAGCGCAACTGGCATTCTTGAAAGTCTATTGAAAGTACCATTTCCCAATCGGGGGAAAATAGATACGGGAAATTCCGGAATATTCACACGATCATGGCCGGGTGTGTTACGAGTTCGATCGGCTCAGCGTATGTAAGTACAAAAATTCCTTCGCACGTTTGCTTGTTACTTACCACCAACCATCTACTTATCATGCCTGTAAGTCTAGTATATCACTGAAACCCCTCGCATCTAAGACTTTTTTTTTAGCGCTCGTCGCGCTCCTCTCGTCCTGCCCCGAGGCCTGCTGCTCAGCAATCCCGGGGTGCTCACACTGCCGCTATGCCCCCACAAGCAGCCCATGCAAACCCTGCGCATGCCCCTGCTCCACCCGCCGCGGCTGCTCAGTCTGGTCAGCCTGGCATGTTTGCGCAAATGGCTGCTACGGCTGGCTCCGTTGCGGTTGGCTCCGTCGTCGGTCACGGAATTTCCAATATGCTCTTTGGTGGTTCGAGCTCCTCGGCAGCCGCACCTGCTGAGCCAGCAGCTCCAGTTCAACAGCAACAACAGTCTTTCCAATCCACATCTCCTTGTGCCACTCACGCCAAGGACTTTTCAAATTGTTTGGAAAGGGCAGACCTGAACAGCTGTTCGTACTACCTTGAACAGCTGAACGCCGTATGTACCGGTTTTCGCACTATGCTTCGTGTGTGCTGACGTATTTCTCCAGTGCAAAGCCGCTGCTGCGCCGTATTAATAGATTTTTTACTTAAACTTGGTTGTATGCGAGTGCATTTGACAATGACATCCGTTGGTTGTCGCCATCACCCCTCATTGACTTGTATATGTTAACTTGTATTCAAAGATGGCCACTCTGGCAAGGTTAGTCTTTCGGGACGGTTTTGTGTCACAATTCAGTGACCCGGGTGATGCAAGTTGAATCGTGTGGGTTTTCACCTGGCTGTAGCCTAGCGAGGCGCTGAATTCGCCATGCTTACCGCTGGTTGGTCAGGAGTGCTAGCCCCCTTCGCTCTGCCTTCTGTACCAAAATTACATCGAGTGTTTCTCGAGTCTTGTCACTAGGTTCGGGTCTCTAGGACTCGGCTACAGTGGCTTGGTGCTGATGAGCCGTGAATTGGCATTCTAAATTGGATGAAAAGGCAACTCCCAAGAATTGATATGGATTCTGAGCATTTGAGCAATCAGAGCCACTACCGAAGACAATTATGCTGGTGAAGGGTATTCTTGATTTCTGTTTGAGACGGATTTGACGCGGATCTTCTGTTCCCTGTTTGCTTAGATCTGGCGACGCCACGGAAGAACGAGAGCCACACTCAACTAATCAGCGAGATGTACACATTCACACATCTAGTGTTCTGGGATAAAGTGCGCCGGACGCGTCGATGCACTTCAATGGACGTATGGTCCGGTACAGGAAAGACACGACGGGGAGGAGGGCTATTCGGTCAGTATGCTATATGGTGATTACGCGAATGATCAATTCCCGCTCCTGGATGACTGACCCACATTGTCAATTTGTACATGGCACAATAGTTACCGTCTCGAACATGATCAATTCCCTCTAATATATGCGACCACTTCATTCATTTCATTGGTGTGTACCCGGAAAGCTCGTTTCGCTGAGGAGGTATCTTTCATAGATTCCGGTCGACTTGCTTTCTGTCGAGGGCAACCCGAGGTCCTTGCATGTACCAAGATGGAATCTCTGTTCTCCCCAGTACATGGCAATTTTTGGATGACTCTGAGGTCGCCTATACCTATGACTTGGATACTCCGAAGTTCCTACTACCCCAAGATTGGCCATGTTTCCGTTGTACTGAAGTAAGTACGTTCCTGGTTCGCGGACGAAGATAACTGACCTCGTGCAGTCCACGGTCGGAATGTGGGGACCTGTACCGGTGCCTTACACCCAAAACGAAGGATTAAAAGCTGTAAACCGCTTCGTTTCTCAAGGCTGTGGCCTCCGGGAAGTCAACTTCCGCGGGAAAAAAAAACATTCACTCCGTTCGGGCGAGGATATGTTATGACGGTAGCTCTTCAGGTTCTCGCTCGGGGTACTTTTTCCGTCTCCGAGTCAGCTGTCTTCGACACGTTGAAATCGCGCCGACGTGTTCCAAAGAGGGCACTGCTTCTTCCCTACTGCTTCTCGAGAATGATGGAACCGATATGTCCATGCGTACCAGCGATGGAGACCGTACCTTCCTTCTTCACTGGACACGGGTGGAAAGCGAGCAAACCTCCATTGTGAAGTACTTCCACCCGGTCAGCACACGTTCTTTTGCAATTTCCTTTCATCTCATTCAACCCGCAGAGATGTCAGAGTGGTGGCGTTTTTCGCCCAGAAAGATGCACATGTTTCCGAAAGTCGAATGGGGACGTGGTATTACACGTTGCAGTATATTCTCTCTCTCTCCAATGGTGAAATTCAGCTCAACATTCCTTGATGGATGCGGGTAGCGATCCCGCAGCATTCAACGCCCGTGGATTCACAACCCCTAGGCTATATGTCGAGCCTTCTGACGAGTGCGTTCACTGGAAGCTCGAAATCGCGACAATACCCGATACCGTTTTCTTGGAGGGGGGTGACCTACCAACGCGACAAATGGCAGTCCAAATTACCCTCTCATGCTAATTTGCCTTTGGGTTCACAGTGGCAGAATACGTGCTCTCCATGGTGGAAAGTTCCACGAGGACCTCCTACCGGCAGGGGTGCTTGGCATCCCCAAAAGGTTCAATATCAGCCGAGGCCGTTTGGCCTCTTGTCGTTTCAACGATCGTTGGCAGCGGCGTCCCACCACGAGGAAGTGTCCGCGCAAAGTCACTGTCACCAGGATGGTGTAATTGGTGAGGATACTTCGCCCCTGATCGCTGAGGATTATTGTATACTGCTGGCAGTGGTCGATGTTCTCCCGTGCGTCGGGCACAATGTCAATATCATGGCATTTCATCCGATCGTTCGCCGCTGTCAGTACGCACGTGGACTTATAAATCGACGGTCCTCGGGATATTACAACCGGGTAACAGGGTTGTGTTGTTTCCATGAGGTCAATCGTTCAACTTGATTCTTTCATATACCCTTCAACATGTTAATCATATATGTAAAGTACCACGCGCTCAGAACCAGCTCGCATATTCTCCAGCAGTGCGACCAGCGCAAGCTATCATGTAATGTTACCCGTGTCCTCCGTTCCTCCATAGACCTGCCACACATTTCTTCAACCACGACGGCGCGCTGGGTGTTTCCTCGCGCTCTTCCTCTTCCTCGTTGGAATTCGAATCGAAGCTGTAGGGCAGAGGCACCTCGTGCGTAACACGGTATTGATCCACATTACCAAGATGTTCGTTCTCGATTCGAACTGAAAGACGGGGAGCATATAAGTAACTGTTCTGAAGAAAAGTGAGCGATGAAGAAAATGGCGCACAAAAGTTCCATTGGATTCTCCGTAACATTTCCAAGATGCTACCAATGAATGAGCGCACGAACGGGTTCAAAGCGATGTCAGGTGGGTAAATCAGCCAAAAGAAACGAATGCATAGGTTGGAAATCTGTGGGAACAAGTTGCGGTAATATGTGAAATGGGACAAGTCTGCTCGTACCAATCCAAAGTAGTATGACTAGAGTGTTGTTAGTAGACGTCGAAGAGACCAGGAAAAGGAAACAGACCGGAATGTGTGACTTGTAAACAAGCTCTGGTCTAAGGAGTGGATAACGAGCATGTGGTTTGAACATTGACCAGTCCATCAATAAATCCTGGAAAGAAATTGTGACCGTTACAACACGCGGAAGCCGACATAGTTACCCAAGTACAACTATACATCGAATAGGCGACCCCCGAGAAGTACAGGAGGATGTAGCTGGAACCGTGATGGGGGCTCCCTAAAAGAATGGTTTGAAATACATGAAGACCGTATCTGAGACTCGGACCCACCTCGATGCTTCCAATAGTAGTAAATGAAGTAATATATCAACCCCGTCCCATATTTTCCGGCCTATTGAAAACCCAATGATGAGTAATGAAAGGAAGGAATGAAAGTACCGTACATTGATAAGATGGGTAGGGAGTTTTGAGTCTCGGTACCGCCTTAAGCTCTGCACGAAACGTAATGTAAAGGGCAACGCGCTGAGAAGGTAATACCATCCCCAATTTCGAGCCACACCACATGTTGTCCATGCTTCTTGTACTTGAGGGTCGTAAGCTGACGATAGCAGACTTTGGAATACACCAGACGATTCGGGTTGATGTGGCATCGTGGCGTTGCGGAGGGAGGTATACAGCGATGAATTGGAATTCACCACGGATTGCAAGGTTGACACGGGGGAAGCTTCAAATGAATGGGCATAGAAGCACCCCACGAAGTACAGGTTGGAAATCGAATAGACCAGGCTACAAAATTGATCACTGGCAGCAGTAAAGTAAGACCGTTGGAAAGAAATAGCCATAGAGGAGCATACCCAAGCCAGAAATCCGCGAACTGGGTTATGATCAATGGTCAGACTTTAAAGCCACCCCATGATCCATATAATGACAAACCTCGACCTTCCACATCCCGCTGGCTCCAAGCTTGGCTGTTTTTTTGACTATCCACCATCGGGCTGGACCCCACATGAAACTCTGCCCGAACGAGGTTTGCATTACACATAATGGCAGAATTGCAGTTTGAGTACTTACATGGATCGGATTGAACATGACCACAGCGGCGAGAGCCAACCAGATTAATGGCCATAGGGTCGGGGGACCCAGTTGAGCCAAGGAAAACACGAACGCATAGGAAAGAGTACAGAGGAGGAAGGAAGGAAGCTTTCATGACTGGTCAACACCAGCTACATGCGCCAAAGATATGCAACATACTTCGAAGTATTCGTGATGATCAAGCCTTGACCTGGGGTTCAATTCTGTGCAGAATGTCAAAAGAGAGAATGCAAGATGGTAACAGTCACGCACCAAAAATAAAAACGTAATTAATCCTTTCGCGCGCCCATGCCGCAAGATTGAGACCGATCAAAAGTGCCAGCAGTATTGGTACGAGAAATATCGAGTATATGAAAAGTAGAATATTCCACGACGGGAGTGATGCCCGCGTACTGTCCAGGAAAGCTAAGAAATGAAGTTCAGAACGATGCCATTGAATAGTCTTGGAGGAGATTCATACACAGGCGAACACCTTCCGCAATCGCAGGGATAGCTAGACCCAAACACATTCCAGAGCGGAATGTGCTAAAATGATGCGCATTCGAGAAAGGTCCCGCTCGAAGACGGTCCAAAGCTTTTTTTCTGTCTCCGTGTTCTGCATACGAGGGCGCCCACGTGTTCAGTGACATGTAATGAAAACACACAAATTCCACGACGCTTGGGCGTGGAGCGAACGTACCGAATCGCGTGGCAAAAAGATCTTCCGTTTCCTTCAACATAGTGCCAACTATAGCGCCGGAGGCAAAAGCGGAGGGTTCTACCTGTAATGATGTTCATGTCTCGCAACCAACCCCACGGCCAACGCAGTCACATACTTTCTCCTTCATGTAGGCGTCCAATACAGGATACTTAGTAATCCTCTCACATTTCTTCAGCGCTTTGCGGAAGCCAGTAAGGTTAAGAATCTTGTTGCAAACGAGGAGGAGATGGTGGATGGAGGCGGAGTTCAAGATTAACACGGATGTCATGCCGAAGTCGATCGCAGATCCGATCGAGGTTTGAACGAGGAATCGAGGG
Organism: Leccinum variicolor; assembly: GCA_038091415.1. NCBI lineage: Eukaryota > Fungi > Basidiomycota > Agaricomycetes > Boletales > Boletaceae > Leccinum > Leccinum variicolor. Next base: position 14,285 of record JBBPOK010000190.1, on the reverse strand, counting down.
TTGAAGAACGTCAACGCGGCACGTGAAGCAAGGAGGAAATAATCTCACTCTATAATTGTTCAGGACCTCGAGGCCCCTATAAACACATTACACGTGTTAGCACCATGTCAGGGAAACGTTCCGCAGAGGACAGACACCTGCGCTGTGGGCGACGCCCGCCACCGCGACAACCAGTATCTGAAGGATGAACATCTCAACGCACCGGTAGTGCTCAACGACAGCCTTTCGGAGTCGTCTTTTTGCGTGTTGATACTCATTCGGGTCCAGGGGATGCTTCATTCCACCAAACGAAAGTCGCGGAAGGCTGTTCGAGCGTCTCGGTGGTGATCTTCCATTCACGTCTTGCATATTCGGAGAAGATGCGGCGTTGCTCCTTGACGAACTACCGGCTTCTTTACCGGCCTCACTGTTCGCTATTTCTTCTCTTCTCCGGAATCTAGAATGCTCGCCACTCCGCCGCTCGTGTTCAAATTGCTTCCTTGAATTCAATGTTTCAACAACACCTGGATGGCCTGGTATTGGTAAGTCGACGTAGAGACGCTAGCACAGAAGCATAATCACCACCACGCCCAGATTCAGAAGCTGATATACCGTTGCTGCCAATTTCGCACAGCTCGGGTTTCGTGTTGGACTCGGGGAGCCATTGGATTAACGACGAAAGTGCAGGTGGGACAGCTTTCCTCGCCCAAGCTTGGGTCTTTGAACTTTGCGAAGCTGATTGCTGTCGGAGTCAGGGTTAGTGGTGTGCGCTTCTATCTACAACAAGGCACAGACGTGGAACCGTTGGCGGTGTATACCAAGTTCGTTGAGTTGTTCTCTCAAGAGCTTCGCACGGTCGTTCATTTCTTTTTCTCTTTCTGCGTAAAATGTTTCTACTTTGTCTAGCTCGGCATCGAGCATGTCGAAAAACTTGGCATGGGCAGCAGGTAAGCTGGAAAGTATTGCATGCAAAGGAGGTGGAGTGGTGGTACCTATTGAAGCCAGAGTCAAATTATCACGATAAGACCTGAACATAGATTGCGAATACCCGAAGCCCTGAAAAAGGGGAAAACTGGAGGAGAACGAGGGGTTCTTGGGGGTAACGGCGTTTGCTGAGATGGTGCATTTGACGCTGTACCGATTATGCGAGGTGGCATCCAATTCAAGGTCAAACTCAACAACGGTCCTGTTAACTCATGTGAGCTCTCAAAGTCAGGTTCGGCCATTGTCAGAGTCTTGTGACTCACTCTCCTGGTTACTAGTTCTCCGCCTTACAGGGGATGCTGACTCGTGACCGTTCGAGTCCATGACACCATTACTGGCACTTGGAATGCGCGTCGACGTTGTACTCCCTCGATTCAGGTAAGGCTCTGACATCATTATGAATGAATAGTACTGTGCTTGAGAGCACTCTCACCTTCTGAGCCATCGTCTTTCTCCTTCGGAGCGGACTGATGGGTATGATCGACCTCCGTAGTTTCAAGCGAACTCGAGTCATCAAGCGGCAGCTGCGGGGCCTGTGCTCGTATAACTTTTAACTGTGCTTTAAGAGCACGATAATCTCTGTTGAAGGAAGCAGCCACACGTTTCCCAAGGTACGAGAGCCATGTCAGCTCAGGGGCATTGGAGCAAAAAAGGGTAGCAAAGTCGTTACATGTAAGCTTTCTTCCATTCCGGGGTCTGTGGAAAGTAGCTCAGCACGGTGAAAATGGAAAATGCGGTTCGGGATGCAACTCACCTGGGTATCCTGGAGGTATCTAGTGAAGCAGGATGAGGTGAGGGGCGAAGGCTGTAGCAGATTGTTCCTCACCGTGCAAACTTCATGTTCCCGTGCCGAGTCTATCGTTCAAGTTGAACAAAATGCTCAGATGGTAATCTCTACAAAAGAGTCGACAATCACTACGAATAAAACTAGGGGTCGCCGGTTGCTGTGATTAAGTATTGCACGAGGGGACAAGTTGAAACGCGGTTTTTATGCCCCATGAAGCGACAGCTCGGTATGAATGAGGGTTAGACAGCAGACAGTGAGATCACTCGCTAGTCGTCACACCTGAAACGTTCACTCACGATCGATTACAGTTTTTCCGAGCGCGGGAAAGGTCCTAAGTAAATGGAAGGTACCTCACGATCGAACGTTGAACTCAGCTGCGAATAACATCGCGACTTGCCTCTACCACCTTGCCAAGTTTTCGTCATCTCACACTGTTAGTACCAATGGCACATCTGTCTCCCTCACCTCCCAAGGCGCCTAGCCTGAAGTTAACCGAACATCACGCATTGATTTTTGACGTGTACGGTACACTCGTTGATTGGGAGTCTGCCATCCACGACGCTCTCGCTCCTCTCTTCCCAGACCAGTCGCGCGAGGAGATTTTGGTCAATTACGCGGGAGTCGAGGCCAGGTTGCAGATGCAATTTCAAAACACACCCTATTCGAAGATTCTCGAACTAGCTTACCGCCAGCTGGCGACCCCATCGAACACGACAACGGAGGGTATTACAGATGGAGAATTGAGAAAGGAGCAGTGCGCATTCACCTCCAGTGTGGATGACCAAGAGATAGACGCCTCTTTGGATTTTCCATTGAATGAACCACAACGTTTCGGGAGATCCATTCCAGACTGGAAGCCATTCCCGGACACGATCGATGCGCTTCACAGACTCAAGAGACATTTTGCCCTCGTCGTGTTATCTAACGTCGACGACAAGAGCTTTTCGGGCACACACGAGAAGCTCTGCTCTCCAAACTACCCAGGATCTGCGTACCGCACGGTCACCCCAGATTCACCATTCTCCCTCATTCTCACCGCTCAGCAAGTGGGAGCCTATAAACCAAACCCTTTGATGCTAGAGAGTGCGCTGAAGCAGCTGTCCGCAAGGCCAGACCCCTCGCTTCCGTCAAACCCCTCGGTGATGGTGGATGCATCACGGGTTCTTGTCGTTGCCAACTCTATTCGCCATGACATCATCCCTGCCCTGCAACGCGAGTTACACAGTGTTTGGATTAGCAGGCACGGCATTAATGTAATTGGGAACGAGAGCAGCGTTGCAGGACATTGTTCGGATCAGGAAGGTGTTATGGCAGATGGAAAGTACCCCTACACCTGGCGCTATGAGACGTTGGGGAGAATGGCGGATGCGGTGTCAATGGAGGTAAGTAGAAGCGCAACCAAGTTCGGTTCGATGAAGAATGTGACTGTTGTTTTTTCTTCGCCTAGTAATTCTGAATCCGAGATCTGAGAAGGGCCGCCTGCAAGAGACAATTTCCGCGCCGTCAACATTGCAGTTTTGGTTGGGTTAAGTCTGGGACCACGAGGCTATTCTTCTCCCGATCACCTTTCCATTGCCGGTCACTCGGCACAGAACATTGTGCCCTACGCATAAATGGTTTTTGTACTCAATCGTATCTGCCGCCGATCATGTGGTCCCCGTCCGACGTAAGTTTCCGCCCGGAATTCGAAGTGGACACTCGCGCCGTCCAATACACGTCGGCTGCTCATTCTTCGAAGCGGGTGCTTCCCAATGTGGTCCTGAGTTGTAGCGAGATAGCAGGGAGGTGATAGTGGTTTGCACCATATGCAGGCGGCGAAACGCGTGGCGTGTGCGTTTGTGTTGAGTTTGTGCATTGGACCCAAACATGATTAATGATTCACCAAGCAATCAGTCAGTCTTCTTTGACATATGCTACTATTAACACAACGTGGTCGGACGCTTCGAATCATTGAATGCCGCATGTACCTCTTGCCACACAACAGATGCGCACTTCCATAGATCCGATTATCACCGGATCCGTCCGCTTGCCATTGCGCGCTTACAACACCAAGGTGGATAGTACCATGGTATCACTGCCCTCGAGCTCAAGACACACGTCTCGAGTATTGAGGTTTCGAAGTGGTTCATTCTGTGATCCAGCCTGAGAGACACATTCAACTCCTGACTGCTAGTTACCTCGATCGATGATCCCATCGTGCATTGCACCTTTTTTCGGTCTGGACACAGTTCCTTGAGCCTTCATGTCGTATTTCATGCTCCAGAGCCCGCCGCCCACACCTAACATCAACCACTGGCGTTACACGCAAAGTGCGTGTAGCCTCCCTGCGTGTCCGCCTCCATGTTTCAAGGTGGTCAATGCGAAGCTGCGTTGCGTTCCATGACGTGGTCCACGAATAATCGTATAAGTTAGCGGAAACGTAGTACGCAAAGTATTCTCTACATAGATTATGCAGTTAGACAAGTATGACCGCCACGAGGAGGATGATAAGGATAATCGACAAAGCTGTTATGCACCATCCCGACTTGGTATCTGTAATTGAATTCGTGCATTAGAAGAAGACGTCAGAAATATACTCTGATGTACCTTCTGTGTTGCGTATGAATTTCTTCATTTTCCGCATGGCACTATCAAGCTTGGAGTCCGAACGCTCAACATTGCGTTCTAGGTCACCCAGCATTCTTTGAACCACGTGAATACAAGGTCGCAACATGCCCAACTTATCCGAAACGTAAGATACCCACTCATTATGTTCACCAATCTCTTGCCCCATCAGGCCAGCTTGTTGTGCAAGTGTGTTCAGGGTCCCTGATATCGAGTCCATCGCACGATCTTGTTCCACTATCATGAGCTAAGATACGTGCATGGTGGTTGAGTTAATCTTGCTTCGGTATGAGATTGTACATGCCTGCTGTTCTTCGCGTGCCCACTGGCTGTCCTCGTCTTGAACGTCATTCGGCGGCACATTTCCAGAGATCGAAACCGGAGAGTGTGAGCCGGTCGCTACCGAATTTTGAAGATAAGGTGATCGGAGGCGAGCCTGGGGCCGCGATGTTATTGCTGACGCTATCCCTAACAGAGGGGATATCCCGCACCGTTGCATCCTCAGTCTCCGCTCTCATACTCTGCAGTCCTTACCGTCAACGTTCCAACAAAGGAAGCCCGTCAACGTGGTCCAGACGCACCGCGATCTCACCCTTGACTCGCTCAATGTAGCGTCGCCGTTGCGCCACCTCTGCATCATCAAGATTAAACAAGCGAGGGCCTGTCGACTCCACTACCCTGTCAATTCAAGCGTCAAGACATCTGGATGCCCTCAATGGAAGAATGGCACCCCACTTTACGCTCTCCTCGAGGTCCTCTAGGTCTGCTTCCAGCGCCGCCAGTGTGGCCTTGAGCTGCAGCGGCCATGTAATGCGTTTAGCATGGTATACCACGACGATGAATAAACAGTTGAAACCAACCTCGTTTCGGGCCCAAACCAGCTCTTCACTTCCCTCACGCGCCGTGCTGCGGATTCGGAGGTACGATGCACGGAGCGTCGAGGCTGTCTGCAGGGAGGACTGTATTTCCTGCTGTACGACATGATACGGGTCCGTGGACATGAAATTTCTTATGTCTGGGCAGCGTGACGATGTATGTGTTGACAACGGCGGTCAACGTCGCAAAGAACGTGGTCATTCAGTTGCCTCTTTGGGAGACCTCCTAAAAATTATGTACAGAGACCAGAAAGTTCATTTCTAGTGTGATACTTGTCGACCCAAGTCACTCTCATAAAATCTTCGCAGTTGAAAATGACTCGAATGTTTCTGGACCTTTTCTGTGCCCCCTAGTGGTGTTCGGAGGGAGTGGAGTACCGAGGCTTAGTCAGCAAATAGCGTACATTGTCGTTTCTCACGGTGGCCTGCTTTCAAGTCAGTAGTTCCCTCGAGGGGTTGAGATGCTTCCAGGCGCGTGCGCTATCATGGCTTTTCTGTGCTGACCTGTTCATATCGTCTTCTCCTTTAGAGTTACGTGCCTCCCGCACGCTCCAGACCCCATGATGGCCGTGCACGGATGCCGGTGCTCCCTCTGCGTCCATTTCGCTGTTTGGTTTTAATCTTTTTTACGTACCTATCCCGTGCAGGTCGGCATGTGAATTTGAAACGAGTCTAAGTCTCTGAAAAAGGTTGAAGCCAACAACCTACACGCCGCCTCGCTCAGAGGGCCGATCGGCAAATATCATCATATCAACCAACTATGTTTCAACCAATTCAGCCGAGGCCTTGGTTGCGGGCAGGAGGAGATGCCTGTGCGCGGCAGTGAGAGCCCGCGGCCGCTAAGGACCGGGTTCATGTTCACACTATCAGATCAGTCAATCAAACGTCACTTGGCCGCCGCATCGGGTGTTTGGCTAGGTGTTTCATGATCGATTCAAAGTTACGCCGAGTGCGGCCACTGTAACTTATGTATACATATTAGGTTCCGAAAGTTCCCTGAACTGAGCTATGACATGATGTGGCGATGGTTCAGATATGATCCATAATTTTCGTTCACTTAGCCCTCAACTGCGACTCTAGGCAGTTCCTCCGTTCCTAGTCTCGTTCCCAGACGTTTCAAAGGCATTCGGCGCTCCTTCCCGTTTCCATTGTAGGCTGACTTTCCACTTTGGTCCAATCGCGCGAGAGTGCCCTATAACTTCTGGTGCGTTTCGTAGAGAAGCCTTCAAGCTCAGATAACAATAACAGGTTTTTAGGATGGGCAAGTAATGACATCATAAAGGACATTGTCTTGCCTGCCCCCGTGCCTGCCATCACAATGCAATCGAGATCAGTGAGTACTAGTGCCTGAGCTGCCATTCAAATGGCCGCTTGCCACCAGCGCGCTGATCCGATGTCAGCTCAAAATCATATGTAGTTGTGATCCTTTTTGGCCCGCTCACGAGCTTGCTGAAGAATCTGCGTAGCGATATCTTCAATCTGGACTCTGGACCCTTATCAAAAGAGCCAGGAAAGTCGGACATGGGGTAATAAAGAAGCACGCCGAAACAGGTACGACCCAGTATTAATTTTTACTGAATCTGGCTCGAGCGTTAAGTAGCCCTTCAATACGAAATGTCATGCATATGGCCAGACCCTCTATCATTCGACCCAAAATGGTATTCTTGGTCCGCTTTCTCACACCGCTAGAGAGACTAGGCAGTTCCAGACCGCATGTCCAGCAGTATATAAGCAGCTGGTGTCCTTAGAGAGCGGAATAGCAGTTTCACTTACAGAATCATTTTGATCTCTACGAATCTTTGTAATCCACCCCTCTACTGTCAACCATGTCCTATCAAATCCCAAAAACTCAAGTTGCGGCAGTCATACCTGGCCCCAAGCAAACGGTGGTGATCCATCGCGACTTCCCCATAGTACAACCATCCAATCTTCGGCCTGGCGAATGTCTCGTCAAGATGATCTGTACCGGGGTCTGTCACACAGATCTCCACGTCAGCAAAGCGGATTGGCCATTGAAGGCCAAGACCCCTATTGTCGGTGGACACGAAGGTGTCGGCGAGGTTGTTGCCATCGGAGAACACACGGAAGAATCACCAGTCAAGCTGGGCCAGCGTGTTGGGATCAAATGGATAGCATACAGCTGCCGTAACTGCGAGCAATGCCGCAAAGGCTTCGAGCAGAGTAGGTCAATTCCCTCAGGTCGACCAAACTAGCATCTGACGTACGGCTACAGATTGCCCAAGTGGGCAAGTAAGTGGATTAACTATCAATGGAACATTCAGCGAGTATGTGGTACGTACAGATCGTTCACGTAGATGCCTTTATCCTTTACATGGCTCCAGTTATCATGGGTGCACCATGTCACGCCGATTCCGGAATCCTTGGATAGCTTTGAGGCTGCTTCCCTGCTCTGTGCGGTAAGTAAACTCTTCGTCTGGAAATGCTGCAAGTTAACGGAATGGTTTAGGGGGTGACCGTCTACAGAGCGCTCAAGTACTCCGAAGCTGGAGTTGGAAATTGGGCCGTTATTACGGGTGCTGGCGGAGGACTCGGCCACCTAGGTACAGGATTTCCTCTCGTGGAGCGTGTTGGATTTCACTCACCAACCAACTAGCCGTGCAATATGCGGCGGCCATGGGAATGCGAGTTGTCGCGATAGGTAAATCGTGTCCTTTGTGGCGCACCACCAGACGTAACAACATTTCTCTACAGATACAGGCGCAGAAAAACAGAAGCTCTGTCGGGAGCTTGGAGCCGAGAAATGGGTTGATTTCAGGGAAACGACAGACCTCGTTAAGGCAGTCAAGGAAGCCTGCGATGGACTCGGCTCGCACACTGCAATCGTAACATCCCCGCACTCTGAAGGCTATGTGCAGGCGGTCGACTATCTGCGACCAGGGGGCACGTTGATGGCAGTCGGGCTTCCTGCAGACGGGAAGCTTGAAGCGTCAATATTTTGGACGGTCATCAAGGTAGGATGATAGGAATCCTGACATGGCTAGTTGGCAACTCTGATATGCGTCACAGAACATCTCAATCAAAGGTTCCTATGTTGGAAATCGCCAGGATTCCATCGAGGCAATCGAAATCGCGGCTTCAGGAAAGGTAAAGGTGGTATACGGACTGAAAGGCCTCAAAGACCTGCAACAGTAAGTCTGCAGTGGAGTCCATATTTCGCTGACGAGTGAATGACCATTGCAGGGTATACGTGGATCTCGAGGAGGGAAAGGTGGCGGGAAGAATAGTCTTGGATTCGTCAAAGTAAACGACAATCCACTGTGGGCGAAAAACTGGGGCTCTTGTTTCAGGTTGTGTGGGATGGTGAAGTCGGAAGTCATTGTACAATCGAACATTCTCACTCTGTTGGTTCTCTGTATTATAATGTATACTCACTCCTGACCATTCTTAGTCACTGGCTCTGAATGTTCTAGTATAAGTAATGCTCATTGAAGATAGTATGAAGTCTCGAAAACCGATGTCGTGAAGTGCCGACTACGGAGAGGCGTCTGTGACGGTTCCACGCCAGGCAGCACAGATATAGTCTCACGATAGAATCTGTCCAATACATTTTTGTTGTGTGTCAACGATCGTGCAGCTCGATAACCCCATCGTTCGATCCCCGATCATTCGACTTTCACGATGACCCACTTCCGCGTCAACAGATTGAAAATGCTCCCAAAGATCAACGTCATCAGCGTGCAACTGAGAATGATGACGTTGTAAGGCATGGAAAAATCAGGTGTCGGAAGATCAACCAAAAGTGTTGGAGTGTACATCCGCTGTGGGATGGTCTGCCAAAACACTGAAGTGTTTGTCAGTGCTCCGTCGCGCTCTGTGACCGGGAAGAGGACAGCAGGGGGAAGGTCCCAACCCCTCATGGCGTCCGGTGGATGTTCAGTATACTTTAGGAACGTCTTGCTGACATCAACTGAGATGCGAAGCATGCTCTTGGCCGGGATTATCAACGTCGCTTGCAGTGTTGATGGCCCATGGTGTCCATTCGAGAGCAGAAGCGGCGGGTGGTAGATTATATCTGAGATTAAGTCATCTGTGTGTAGTATTGAATATAGAAGAGCCTCACAGAACATTAGAAGAACGTACCCCGAACAATACCACCTACGTCTATTCTCATCGTGTGCATCCACAGGGTAACGAGAGCGGGGAGTGTTTCGAGGTACCCGACTGTTATGGGGGCGTGGTTATCGTTTGACAGAGAGACAGACAATACGCCGCCGGTCTGGGAGGATCCATAGAGCGTGCGCTTAACCGAAAGAGGTGTTTGCGGCACGGTAGGTGGGGGCACTGTAGGTGGCAATGAAAGCGATTCAAATTGGCGGTAATAAACACATACGATATTCAAAAGTGTGTTCTTCCGGCCAGGACATGGCAATGTCAAGAGGCACATCTAAAAAAACATGTCAGTGTTTGATTCACATTCAAAAGACTGATACTTACTAGAGGTCGGACTGTAGGTGCTGACGCTCTCATTGTTGTACACAGGTTCTGGAGAGAGCTTATATTTACTTATGTCTGTTGTAACAAGATGTATCATGCTCGAACTTGCAACAGGACATGACACGTCAATGCTGCGATCGAACAGAGACTGGAACGACCAATCTTGCACATGGAAACCGTGGTGAGTGTCGGAATTAAGTGGGGACGGCCAATGTCTTACCTCTGCGTTTCCCTCCACTTCGTCTCACAGGATCGAGCACAGCCTGGATTTCAAGGCTCAACTCAATCCCAGTTTCACTCGAGCGCACGTGAACTCCCAGACCATGCCAGTCAGCGTCGAATATGTGCTGCGGGTTCAACAACGTCGCCAGCCCGGCATATGACTTGCACGGCAAAAGTTTAAGGAACGGGGTCAGATTCTCCGTACACACGTGCTCCGAAGGGAGAGTGGCATGTCGCAGTGCGTACGAGATCGAATCTTGGGTAGAGAGAACAGATGACAGCGGAAACGCAGAGGCTGGGGAGGTGGTGCGTCGATCGTCGAGGGAGCCCAGAGAAGCACAGAACAGTCCCGCCAGAGCATTGCGCAAACCTATCCAACGCTCGTCCACACTAATAAGGGAACCGTATTGAGTTATATGATGAGCAACAAAAAATGGCATCAGTGGACTCGGAAGACTCACGACATCGGTCCACTATCTGCCATCCAGGCCCAGAGCTCGGCACCCGTGCCAACGTCGGGATGATCAGGATACCGCCAACTATCATAATTCCACTTCCCAGCGTTGAGAGAAAGATGAAGCTCGGTTACTGCATATTCGCGAAGAATTTGACCAAGAGTGAGTGGAAAGAGGGTGTAATGCTGGGCTTGGGATAAAGTTTGAACGAATAGTTGAGTTATAAGCACAATACAGACAAGAACAAGACGATATGGCTCACCTGAGCTTCCTGAATCACGAGGATCTCGAGGAGTGGCACCTCCAAGAAGGGTTGTGAACGTGAAGGCGGTCACGACCTTGCCGTTTGCTAGTGGTCGGATATTGAGGTTTTCGTGGTATTGTTCCTGACACACCGCGTCCGAGACAACCGGGACGATGAGCAGGCTCATCATGGATGCCAAGGTGAGCGTTCTCTTGGTCAACATCGTTGCAACCTAAATTCAGGTTTAGGACGCGGTTCTCGTCGGCGCCGAAGATGTGAACCAAATTGAAACACAACAAGCAAATGTAAACAAAATCTGCCTGGAGTCGTGACGCTGCACGCAGGGTCTGGAAGTTCATTGTTCTCGCCCCAGGTACTTTTTCCCCTTGTGCGACGAGGTTTGCGATCAGCGTCATACCATCCGTCGCTGATTCACGCGCTGACCTTCAAGTTTGGGGTACATATTTGGATGTCAGTAGTACCTTGGTGGCATGTTGACTGAGGCGCGCGTCTGACAGTTCCAGAGCCATTCCAACCGATTCCAGTCCTTCTCTATTAGCAGATACAGTTATTGGACCATTCGATCAGGTTGCTGATATCCATCTTGTTATCAAATTAAGCATGCACGAAACATGCTACCAAGGTCCATGTCAGCTTTCGGCCTATCCATCGAAACGAGCGATCCTGTGATGGCCCCAGAGCTATGTCATTCCATCCTAGACTACGATCGACTTAAGGGAAAGTTGTGTACTGATTTCCTTGGCTCACGGGCGTTGCACGCTCATAACTCTGACCCAGTTGTCTATGGTGATTCACTCAAATTACTGATCCAGCGGGAGCATTATCATCCTGTTTCCAGGTAGATCTCTTCAACTGCTACCCAATTGGCTATCATTCGCAACGCTCGCATCGCGTCCGGACTCTCACCGGGCTTGGAGCCAGTGCCCACGTTGCATCTCTGACGTCTCTTCTCTTCATATTCCTAGTATCTTCGACCGTATTTTTGCTTTCCAGCTGGGCAACCTGACACGAGGATGTCCCTCCTCCTGTACCTATTAAATCTCCGAAGGATCAAAATAACCAAAGGGCTCTCTCCTGTACTCCAACTTCCTGTCTGCGACACGGAAAACCTGGACTTCAGAACTTCTAATCCTCTCTTTGTAACCAGTGCTCAGAGCTCGCAAGCAAATATCTCATAACTTTCGTGTACATGATGGCCATCCGACAGTTATTCTGTTGAGTGTGCTTGCTTTCCGATGGCGCACATAACCCTCGTTGGCTGAGTGACAAAGTTAGTTCCCAACCGGCCTTCATCGACATCTCTCGTCTTAGTGTCACTTGAACTGGTAGGTGTGTATCGTCCGTTCTCAACCAAGAAAACTATCCTTTGGGGTTTGCTAACCCATGCCAATGCTTATCTAGAAGTACAGTCTTCCGCTTGGCTCCAAGGAAATTCGATAGTCAAGGAAAGAATGTTCGCAGGATAGAACTTTCCATTCACTATTGTCGGCTGACCCGTTTAGAGCTGCTTGCATGATTCAAAGCAAGAAAGGCGGTACACCCGAGTTCGGCGCCAACGCGATATTTACATGGGCTCTAACGATCATGACGAGGGCGACACAGCTCTGGCTAGGACAATGCACCGCGTCACCTCTATCATCGACTAACTGAATCTGCATACAATGTGTTCAACTTAGCGGAGTTCCTCCAAAGCTCTCCTGGTGCCCGGCTTTCCATGTGAGCACAGTTCCTCTCAGATGATTGTCGAAACAGGTCAGACAAATGTTTCCAAGACTTCATCCCCCAGTGGGAGTGCTCTGCTCGCTGCTACGCAGCTACGGTGGTGTATATACTACACCGTGCGGTCCTGTAATCGACACAGGCGTCGTCGTACCTCCTCCCAGTCGCGCCCGTCATGCTCTCTGTCGTGACGCGTCGCGAGTACGAATTTCATATCGCGTTCTGCTGTACAGTACCGTTCGAATTCCTGGTCGTGACCACAGGCCATCTAGTACTAGTCGCACAATTGCGTCTCGACATTGGACCTGGCAGCATGACAACCAACATGTCGAAGTCCGACAAGTTCCATCCTCTTGCCCTTCCAGGAGAGGCCATGGCCGAGTCATTGGCAACCACGGCGGGGTCTCCACTCGACCCTCAAGATGTTTCCAATGATCTGAACGCGGAACGAGAAATGCTGTCCGACTCCCTGGAAGAGGCCGCTGCGGAAGTAACAGCCCCAGTTTCACGGATATCACCGGGACCAGGATCATGTGGCATGCTAAGTCCTTGTTTGAATGCCAAATGAACTTTTAAATTCTCTGATACTGCGCTTCTACTAGATGATAGATCCCACTACTTATAGCCGTGTACAAGATGATCTGCAAATTTTGCTACACATGCCTTTATCTGTATAATGTCGAGTGAACTGTAACACCATGCAAGTTGATTGATGATTCGCCAGTGATTTGAGCTCCTAACATCATTCTGAAGATATCGCGTAACTGTAATGACAATGTAATCCTTCTGCAGGAGGCCCATTATATCATATTTTATGGTGCTGGCGATGGCGACGGTGAGCGGGAGATGCGTGAGTGGGTGGGAAATAAGACGGCGACATGGGATTCCCTGCGCCGGGTATGTATGTTCCGACGTCGTAGTGCACCCCATACCGGTGTGTGGGAGAGAGTGGCTTGGCAAGTTATGTAGGAGCCCAGCTGTCACGTCAGCTGCGTTTCAGATTGTGCTGGTTCTGGAGTTCCACAAATTTACTCCCCCGCATCGCTCCCAGCGTCTGACAGTTAGCGGACCGATGACCTTGTCACTGGCATGCCACTCACAGATCAGTGTAGTAACAGACAGCCTATCATACGCACATGATGGGAGGAGACTGGTTGCAGGGCAGGCACATCGGACGAGGAGGACGACGGCGAGAGCGGCGGGCTGTTTGGGGACAGGCGAGAGATAGCGTGTGTGACGGGATATCTCAGGGTCGGCGGGCGCGGGAAGCACGGGAAGGTGTGACGGCGGACCGTCTCTTCGTCGAGAGAAGTTATGTTCGCCTCGACCTGCAGCGCTGCGCTGAATTCAATCGAGACACTCACTCCATATTAGTAACGCCATTATGCTGGTTGATGATGTTACAAACGAACCGAGGATGTCAGCGCTTCCACTCATGATTCATCACGCAGGCGAAAGCCTTCAACAGAATAGGGCCGAAGTTCGTTGGCACGGGCAATGCCTTCAAGTGCAACTTTATGAACGAACATGCTTCCGTTGGTCGACTTCTTCTGGAACTAACGGTGCAACCTTTTTAGTACCCCTCACACGGCGCAGACGGAAATTAAACGGAAGAGAACCTGGCGGCGAACATTTGGTCATGTCACCAAGGTCCAAGACGCCATGCGTGGGCCGCAGTGCACGAGCGTCTCGCATACGACCCCGTTGGGTGAACACTATTATATAATTGAAGTTCCTAATATGGCATTATACCCCCTCAAAGCCGCAAAACCGACTTGCAATTGGGGCCCGATCGCGATTTCAGATCTAATTCACACAACGGATGGATCAATATTTAATCTCGGTCTAAATGGTTAATTAAACGTGAATACAATATTTAAAATGTTGGCTAACCATTTAATCATGGTTTAACTAGCAGCCAAAAATTTAAATATTGTGTA
>JBBPOK010000189.1:0-51073 GCA_038091415.1 Leccinum variicolor | reverse complement strand
TTAGGGTATGGAATGCAACCAGTGGTCAGCTTGTGGCAGGACCTCTCCAGGGACATACAAGTTTAGTCAACTCTGTTGCTTATTCACCTGATGGGACCCACATTGTCTCTGGCTCTTTAGACAACACCATTAGGATATGGAATGCAACCAGTGGTCAGCTTGTGGCAGGACCATTCCAGGGACACACAGATCAAGTCAGCTCTGTTGCTTATTCACCTGATGGGACCCACATTGTCTCTGGCTCTTTAGACAACACCATTAGGGTATGGAATGCAACCAATGGTCAGCTTGTGGCAGGACCATTCCAGGGACACACAGGTTCAGTCTGGTCTGTTGCTTATTCACCTGATGGGACCCACATTGTCTCTGGCTCAAGGGACAACACCATTAGGGTATGGAATACAACCAGTGGTCACCTTATGGCTGGAACTCTCCAGGGACACACAGATTCTGTCATGTCTGTTGCTTATTCACCTGATGGGACCCACATTGTCTCTGGCTCAAGGGACAACACCATTAGGGTATGGAATACAACCAGTGGTCACCTTATGGCTGGAACTCTCCAGGGACACACAGATTATGTCATGTCTGTTGCTTATTCACCTGATGGGACCCACATTGTCTCTGGCTCAGAGGACAACACCATTAGAGTATGGGATGCAACCAGTGGTCAGCTTGTGGCAGGACCATTCCAGGGACACATAGATTGGGTCAACTCTGTTGCTTATTCACCTGATGGGATCCACATTGTCTCTGGCTCAAGGGACAACACCATTAGGGTATGGAATGCAACCAGTGGTCAGCTTGTGGCAGGACCATTCCAGGGACACTCAGAAGGAGCCAACTCTGTTGCTTATTCACCTGATGGGATCCACATTGTCTCTGGCTCTTGGGACAACACCATTAGGGTATGGAATGCAACCAGTGGTCAGCTTGTGGCAGGACCATTCCAGGGACACACAGATCCAGTCAACTCTGTTGCTTATTCACCTGATGGAATCCACATTGTGTCTGGCTCTAGGGATGGAACTATGAAAGTGTGGAGAGTGGAAGACTTGTTGACATTTGGTTCTTTATATGGGCAGGATGGATGGATAACATCATCTGACAGTCTTCTCTTTGGTTGGATTGCTCCCTGGAATAGGCGCAAATTTTATCTTCCTATTTGTGACTTGGTCATATCTTCTCATGGATCTCATCAGCACAAAGTTGATAGATCTTTGTTTGGAGAGTCATGGGTATCTTGCTGGAAGTGATTAATGTATTCACCTGAATGGTTGTGATTATGACACTGTTCGCTGTGCTTCTGAATACTATATTGCTGGAGCCAATAGGGGACAAGTTGATGAGGATGGCTGTTGACTGCCTGTGTAATATGAATTGGTCAATCACATACTTCAGCTATTCAATTCCACTCTCTCCTCGCTCACTGAACACGAAAAATCCAAGGCAGTTCCGAAAGCGAGTTACATCCCCATTACTCGTACAAAACAAGGGTAAAAAAGATAAATATGTACACGAGATATAATCATCTTCATTCACGTACAACAAAGCAGGAAAAGAAAAAGGCATAAAAAAGATCACGACGAGTCCGATTTTAAAAAAACGGTCCAGTACAAAAACGACTGGCAGCACACGAACAGCGAACAGCGAAAGAACAAAACACACACACATGTTACACTGTCATCATCGTACCATCAACCTCAACGTCCGTTCGTCCAACCCCAACTCCGTCAGTGCCCGTCCCGCTGATATACGCTCCATCACCACCGCCATCGACATCGCCGACGCAGCGTTCTCCAACCGCGTCAACAACGAATCCAACAGCATCATCGCCTCCAACTCGCCCATCTTGCTGTACAGTGGCGGTAATAGCTGGTCCGGATCGCCGTACATGTACCCGGCCTCCACCTGGTCGTCTTCTGAGGTCTCTGACCCCGGCGGTGGAGGTGGATGGTGTTGGGACGACGACGACGACGGCAGAGGCGGCGACGAGATGCTCGCCTTGCGTTTCGGAAATGGTCGAAACACCCGCCCGCTCGCGAGCGCTTCCAGACGGAGACACAACATCGCCAACTCCCTCACCTGCCCTATACACCACTGCACAGGCGCAGGCGCTGCCACCACCGCCCCTCCCGCCGAGACGCTCGCCGCCGATCCGCCCGTCAAGTCAATGTCCTGTCGTGCAGCGATAGACCCCGGATAGATCAACGACACCGTCTCGGGTATCTCGAGCCCTTTGAGTTTCAGCTCCCCAACCGGGATCACCCTGATGTTCATCCGCCGAATTGCCTCGATCGCTTGCGGTGGCTGGAACTCCGAGTATTCCGTGTCTGGTCCAGTCTCCGTGATCCGCGCGTTGATCTCCCGCACGACGTCCGCGCTACACATGATCTGCCCTCCATTCGCGCACCCCGAGATGCGCGCCGCACGGATGACCATCGGGCCAAAGTAGTCCATCCGGTTCGTGATTGGATCGGGTTCGCACACAGGCGTACCGCAGTGGATGCCCATCCGCACCGACAGACCCCGCGCGATCAGGTTGCCCTGGTCGTCCCATACCTCTCTCCCCTCCTCGCACTCGAGAATCTCCAGCGGCCACGGCTCGTGCATGAGCTGGATCTGCACCGTCAACGACCACCACAGCGCGGCTAGCGTCGTCGGGAACGAACACATGAACGCGTCCCCTTCCGTCTTGACGACGTACCCACCACATATACGCAAGTGTCGACGGAGGAGATTGTTGTGCAGTCGCATCGCGGTCGGCATGCCCGCGTTGGCTTCCCACAGCTGGGTCGAGTTTCGAATGTCGGTGAACACGAGGCAGAGGTGGCCAGTCGGAGGCGATACCTCGTAGTCCAACCGCGCGATCGTGCGGTCTTGGATGTCCGTCTTCTTACCCCCTCGCTTCTTCACCGTGCTATACGCATCCACGGCCGTCGAGGAGTCTGTCGCCGGTTGTTTCTTGGGGCGGAACAAGTCCGCGACGCATACAACCATGATCATCGCGCTCCCATCCGAGCCATAACTGATGGCAAAGTCCCGCAACTTTTGCGCTGCGATCATCGGATCGGAAATCTCCGATCGAGCAATGTCCACCGCTGTCTGATACGAAATGTAATCCCACAGTCCCCGATTCCCAACGATCACGAACTCGTCTTGCTCCGTCAACTGACGTGCTTCCACGTACGGCCGGGCATTCACGACGGGGAAGTGGTAAAAGTAGCCAAAGGAACGCGAGGTGTCGATCTCCTCGTGCACGAGACCCTTGGGTGAGATCCACCCCTCGGCCGCCCGGATGCGCTCCGCCTCGCGCCGATCAAACGGGTCGTGTCTTCTCGAGAACAACTCTGCAGAGCCTTGCATCGAGACTACCGCGAGCGCATCACCCACATTTGCCACGTACATTGTCTTCCCGGCAAAGTAGAGAACGATACCAGACGCCCCCGCGCGATACGAGGCCTCGACCGAGGTCGCGCCGACCGTCGACGCGCTCACCTGGGACATCTTTCGACTGGACGTATTCCCAGCGTAGAGCGTGTCATGCAGCTGCTTGTTGAGCCGCAAATACGTCCGACGGAGCGCATCCAACACCGTCTCGCCCCTCGCTTGATCGATCTGACCCAAGTGCGAGCAGAACTGCACCAGAAAGTTGTCGCGGAGATACTTGGACAGGTGGTTGTTGCTCGACGGCGCGTCCGAACGTCCAAACATGGCAAACACCGCCTCGTCCTTGTGCCCGCGGAATTCGGGCTGAACGAGATCGAACATGGTCATATAGCCGGTACTCCCGAGATTGTCTGCGATGCCATAAGACATCTTGTTAACCTCGGATAGAGAGGTTCGGACGCGCCGGTCTTCGGTTTCCTCGGGAATGTTGGGCAAGAAGGTGGTGGTGACGTCCATCAGACCAAGGACGCGCAACGATGTCAATTCGGAAAAGTCGGCGAGGAGACCACGACTTCCCTGCGGTTTTTCAGACCGATTTCTGGTACTGGGGTGTTCGGGCTTGATCTCGAGCCTCTTGTTCCCCGACAGATTGAGATACTTGAGATTCGGATTGAAATTCCTGTTGCACAAGGACATCACTCAAACGTTCCCCCGAGGAAGGAAAATAAACATACCAATTCCAATCGAATTCCCAATTGTTTATGTTGTATCTCAGCACGTTGCTCCCCGCGTCGATCACCGTCAGACTTTGGACCTTGCCCAACTCTTGGGGCAGTGTCTGCAATTTGTTTCCGTTGAGGAACAAGACGCTCAACCTCGTCAACCTGAATAGGTCCTCGGTCGGTATGCTTGTCAGATGGTTACCACTCAGGTAGAGCTCCTCGAGTTTCGTGAGATTGCGCAGGAAAGATGAGGGTAGTTCTTGAATTTCGTTGAAGGAGAGGTTGAGCACCTGGAGTTCCTTCAGGATCGTGAACGGCGGGAGGCATTCGTCCGTGAGACGGTTCTCGCCCACGTACAGTTTTTCGAGCGAATACGCGAGTGGAGGGGACGGGCGGGCTGATGTGGTGTATACCGTCGCGCTCGACGCTTTTCTCGAGATCTGAAGATGCGATCGTGGCCCAGGTGGCGTCGGGGGAACATCGAGGGTGATACCGGAAGCAGGGGGAGTGACCAAGGTCGTATCTGGTGGATCGTGCCACGTTACGATCAGGTTCGACGTCACGTTGATCAGGATTAACGAGGAACAACTCCAGAGGGCGGTGGGCATCTCCTTTAGACTGTTATTATGTGCGTCAAGGGTTTCGAGCCGTTGAAGAGAGCCAATTGTATCGGGGAGGGCATCGAGATGGTTGTCAGAGCAAGAAAGCGTGATGAGGTGACTAAGTTCTCCGAGGCAATCGGGAAGCGTGCGGAATAGGTTGTGGTCGAGTTTCAGGTGTTGGAGCGCAGTGAGATGTGATAATGCAAAGTCGTCGAGAGAGGAGAGTTTCGTGTGGGAGACATCAAGGGAAGTGAGAACAAAAGGTGTTTGCGTAGACGGGACGAGTTTGAGGAGCGTGATGTCATTGAACGAGACGTCGAGGGTGGTCGTACCAAGTATTCCGTGAGAGAGATCGAGTGCATGCAATGCGTTGTGATCTGCCAAGAGTTTCTCCAATCGGGGAATTGTATGCGCAACGGAAAGATCAGAGATACTATTTCGACGACAGTCGAGGACTTGCAGGTTGGCAAGTTGGCTACACTGTTCGGGGAGCTTGGTTACCTGGTTACCGACGAAAACGAGCTGCTCGAGGGCAGTCAGTTTGCCAATGTCCTCTGGAAGTTCTGTGATCATATTAAATGATATGTCGAGGTCTAAAAGGGCGGGCATCTCGCAAATGACCAAAGGAAACTTGCTAAATTTATTGTTGGATATGTTCAAGGCCTTGAGCCTCCGTAGGCGGGGGAAATACCAGGGAAGCAGCTCCATGCGATTATTTTGCAGTTTGAGGATGCTCAATTCAGGTATGCGGTCGAGTGCGGCGTCATCAAGGTCCACTATACGGTTACAAGAGAGATCGAGACGATGTAAACTTGCCGAGTGTCGAACGCTCTGTGGTACTTTCTTCATGGCCATGTTCGAGAGGCGGAGTTCGCGTAAGATGGTACAGGATTGCATAAAGTCGAGGGGTATCTCCACCATGGGATTTCGAGACAGATTAAGATGTACGATTGATGATGCACTTCTGTGAAAGATGATGGGTATAGTGGGTAGACCGCACCCTGTGAGATCTACCCGTTCAAAGTTGTCGAGGTTTAGATCTTCGGCCTAGAATGGATGAGCGCCAGACCAAGGGACGTAGTGGGGAGACGTACTGTTGGGCCGAGGAGCTGGCTTTTGTACACGAACTTGAGAAGAAAGGTCATATCTTCGGCGGCAAGGTAGTCGAGGCTGTCAAGCTGATCATATCCGGCTTGTTCCAAACGGCGGCGAGTGATTGCAGCAGGCCGCTCGGTCGGCGCCAGCACGCGCTCTGAGAAGGAAATGAAGAAAATGCAAGAGATGGGAGGGTGTACGTACCTCTTCCTCGTTCCTTGAGATAGAGTTTGTGGGTCTCTCTGTCGTTATCGCGCAAGACTCGGGTGTTGAGGGAGGGGGTGAGATCTGCGACGGTTGCTTGTGGGGGAATTGACGCGACGTGATACGAGCCGTTGGCACGATATATGCGCACGAGAACGAACTTGCTTGAGCTGGCGGAGGAGGAGGGTTTGTGAGGATAATGTGTTTTTCTGCGCATGCGTTTCCTAGCGGCGATATCGGTGGCGATAGAGTAGTCGTCGGGTGAGCGCGAGCTGTTACCGAGTATACTTTCGTCTGAGCTGTAGTTTGCGCCTTCGGCTGCAGCGTCTGTCCCCTCCTTTTCGATTGCCCAGCTCTCGGGTGCGGTCCACTCGCGGTCGGCTGCTTGTTCGGGGTTTGGATCTGGTTCGAGCGCGGGCATGATAGTCTTTGGGGAGATCTTGCGCTCGTGTCCATGTCTGCGTTTCGAGGAGATGGAGGAGGGAGAGAAGGGATCGGTGAAGACGGTGGAAGAGGAGGGGGAGGGAGGGGTGAGTGTGTCGAGGCTGGGAGTCAAAGTGCTGGAGGAGGAAGTACTCGGACGGGTGGGGAGGCTGGAGGATGTGCTGGGACGTGTACCAAAGGAGGTGGAGATGATGTTCATGTCGATGATGTCCTCCATGTGCGAAAAATCGGTGTCGATTGTGAGGAGAGGTTCGTCGTCTTTGGGGGGTACAGGGGGGGCCTTGTTGAGGCGAGATCTTTTTTGAGTCCGTTCCTTTTCCCTTCTGAAGGGAATCTGTGGAACGGGAGGTGGTGGGTCGGGTTCGTGGTGGAAAGGGGACATGTACGTGTTAACGGAGAGCTGCGAAGGGTTCGGTGTGAAGGTGGAGAAGGTGGAGATGCTGTCGTTGATCGAATCCGAGGATGCGAGCTTGGAACGGGAGCGTTTTTTCATGACGATGTCACTGAAAAAGCTGAGGGAGCTCTTTCCCTTGCGCGGGTCTGCGACGGACATGTCGGAGACCGAGGAGGCGTATGTATCGTTCGTCTGTAAGCGAAAAGAGGAGGTAGAAGTAATCGAAGGGCGATTAAAAGGCTTGTAGGGAAAGGCCATCGTTCTCTTTGCGGGCTGCTGAGCGTGCGTGGGTATGAATGTCAGGATGATTGAAATACACGCACCGGCTCTGCCCAGGGAGAAATGTCGGGATCTCGTCCGTGCACTTCCTGCGTAAATGCAACGTCCGGGTACGCCTGCAGCGGTCGCGGATTGTCCTCCGTGCATGCGGGGAACGTGAACAGCGAGTCTTCCTCTTCCAACGACATGGTCGTACTGCTAATGCGTACAGTCCCGCCCTGCGCTATACAGCACCGGTAGACTTCCCTTTTATGGCATTTCCACGGCCCGATTCCACTAAGACACGATTCCCCGTTTGACTGCGCGCCCTTGGAGCAGTTCAGCATGTCCTCCCCCTTACACTATGCGAGGGCTGCCTCCTCCTCCGCCTCCTCCTCCTCCTCCTCGACCGCGACGTTAAAACTACCTTCCAGTCTCAAGGTGACTTTCGTTCTCAACCGCGTCTTCCGACCCTCACAGCGTTCCAGGTCGTCGGCATCGTCCTTGCCATATCCAGCGGAATTCTCATTGGTTGCAGCTTTGTATTCAAGAAAAAGGGTCTCTTGCGCTCGCAGGCCGGGCACGCTGCTGGCGAGGGCGTCGCATACCTCAAATCGGTCAGTCTTGTCCCCACCCAGCACGACTCTATCCTCACCCCTCCAAGCCATTATGGTGGACCGGCATGATAAGTGAGCACCCCAACATTGTCTCCCATCCCACTTCCGTTCTCATTCTCCATTCTAGTGATGATCCTCGGTGAAATCTGTAATTTTGTCGGTACGTCTCTCCCACCCCACCCCCAATACCATCTCACACATCCCCAGCCTATTCTTTCGTCGAGGCTCTTGTTGTGGTCCGTACTTCTACGTTTCGACCTATACCTCTCTCACCCAATAAAAGACACCCATGGGCGCCCTCTCTGTTGTAATCAGCGCCATTATGTCTTCCATATTCCTCAATGAGACTCTCACATTCTTCGGCTGGCTCGGATGTGCTCTTTGTATCGTATGCTCTTCCTCTCTTCCTCCTTCTCCCTCTAAAATTCCTCATAGATCGGTTCTGTCATCATTGCTCTCAACGGCATGTACCCGCTCCTCCCTCCTTGGTCTTTCCTCACCCCTTCTTAGGCCCCCAAGAACAAACCCCTTCCCAGATAAAAGCTTTCCAGAAACTGTTCACCGCCCCAGGATTTCTCGCTTATATTAGTGTACTCATCGCCATCGCTCTGAGCATCATCATCTATTTCGGCCCAAAGTTGGTCCCCGTCCCTTCTCTCATCTTCCCTCAACCCATTCCCCATCAGGTACGGCAAGAATAATATGATCTGGTGGATCACCGTTTGTAGTACCATCGGAGGTATCAGCGTCAGCGTCACAACTGGTCTCGGAGCTGCCATCGTCGCCTCCGTGATGGGCGACAACCAGGTGTGTACTTCAGGAAATCCGACCATGACACTTTCATTCATGCCACGTTCAGTTCAAATACTGGTTCACATATTTTTTACTGGGTTTCGTGGCCATAACATTGTGTGCGTATATCCGAATCTCGCCGTATCATCCATGCCTTGACGCCACCCAGTGACAGAGGTGTATTACCTGAATGTCGCCCTCGCGCTGTTCAATACCGGTGCGTCTCTGATACGTTCGCGCGCATATATCCTTATTTATACCTGTTTCGCACAGCTATGGGTACGTTCCGTCTGTCTGACAAGTCTATCCCTGAAATCTGACGTGTTTCCTTCAAGTAACTCCGACATACTACGTGTTGTGTGAGTCCATTTTTGATCGCATACTCGACGATGCTCATCGCGTGCACAAGTTTCTTTTTGTTCGATGGTCACAACCATCGTGCGTCTTCATGTCGTCTTCCCTTTATAGAGAGCCTCATATTCCCATCTAGGTGCTCTTCAAGGGTCTCTCTGCGCCAGCGTCTCAAATCGTGACCTTGGTACTCGCGTTCGTGGTAATATGTATCGGCATCATCATCCTTCAAATGTCCAAGATTGACCCCGTCAAGCTCACATCGCTCGACCGGCGGTCCACTCTGCTACTCCAAGCCGCGCGAACTCACACAGAGACGCCCGCAACAATCAATCTCGATCTCGGCGAAGAAGAAAAGAACCTTGCAGGCCTGGAAGATCCAGGAATGGACGCCCTGCGTGGTTCCTTTGGCACTATCGGCAGTCTCATGCGCGCGCGCAGTTCCCGGCGGGTTAGCCAGTCCAGCCAGTCCACCGGTTCTAGTCGTATACCCCGTGGCATGGGGATAGGTGTCGGCGGTGGCATGGTCGGCAACCTCGATGGTCTTCCGTTCTCCTCCCTGCAGCATACTGATCATACATACGACGGGATGACGCGACACGCGCTGTACGATACCCCCATGCCCTCGGCGCGCAGTAACTCGACGGATCGTGAGTCCGAGACAACAGTGTCTTCGACGCAGAGTCCACGGAGAACGGCGATCAAGTGGGCGCAGGACGCGCCCGCAGGGAACCGAAGCACCCAGTCCGTGCAGCCGTTGCGCATGACGTCCATTCCAGCGAACCTCGAATTCAAAGCGCCGCCACAGTTCCTGTATCCGCCTTCGTCGTCATCGTATGTGACCTCGCCTACTTCCGCTATACCGCCTCTTCCTCCGCCACCGGGATCGTCGTCCGGTGCGATGGGGTTGAGCGGAGGAGTGGGTGTAGAGGACTACAACGGCCCGCGAACGCCTGCGAACGTCCAATCGATTGTTATCCCGTCACGCGTCAACGACGAACCCCTAGGGCCAACCCTATCTAGCTATGACGGACGCTCAGACCCCTTCCGGACGCCCTCGACGCCGTCGATGGAGACCTTTCCGTCTTCGAGCCCCAGGGACTTGAACATGTTGGCGTCCGAGAGTCCAACGTCGATTGCGGGGGATACGGCGGAGGGATCGCTAAAGAGCGTGGGGAGTGGGCAGACAGTATATTCTACGCCAGTTTCTGCCATGCGCCCGACCGATGTGGATGCGGATGTGGGCGTGGGCACCATGGGCTTTAGTCCCTTTGCTGATTCCGTTCCCAGTCCGGACGGGATGAATCGAACGCAGAACCGAGAGCGGAGGAGCAGTTCCTCGACGTCGCGTTCGCGCCGATACCCTTTGCGGGGCGTGGACGACGCAGAGGAGAGACAGAGTTTGTGGGATCATCAGCATCCGTCGCCTGTAGAGGAGGAAGGGTCGGTGCAAGGGTCGGCGTTGGGGCCGGGGAGCGATGAGTTTTCGAGCGTGAGGTTGGTTTCGAGGTCGGGGAATCGGTTTTGAGTGCGTGTGGGATGTAGATGGGTTGGCAATGGACGGATGATTCAATCTTTGTACCAAGCTCGAACGATCTCATTTTCCTTCTATATTTACTATACATACAGCGCCAGCCTACGCGTCTCCTTTTCTACATAAATCTATCTCTCTTCTAAGATATCGTATGGGACTCTTATTTATGTAAATGTATTGAACACGAAAGGTCAATCTCCTGATTGAAGATGATGCGGTTCAGCTCGAGTTGAAATAAATCATTTGATGCTTTGTTCGAACCAGGGCACCTGATAGTCCTGTTATAATCCGATTGATGATGAAGTCCTGTTTACTATTGACCGCGACTGACTTGCTCGGGTCAGCACGATACCGAGTAAGGGAGAACAAGGGTCGACCCATTGTGTTCCATGTGCTCGTTATCATCAAGTGATGCTGTCATCTTTTCTTTCAAACTTGCTTCAAATTCCCCACGTGAATAAAATGATAGGAATGTGGGTACTTCAGCAAAGGACATGTGGTCCCAAATCATCATATCAGACCAACCCTCTCAGGGCAAGGTAACTTCTTAGCTGAAGCGCTGATACGTGTGCCAGTGGCGTAACGCGTTTCGTTTTTTGTTGTTCTTTCGTATGTACTTCGAGTCGTTATATGCCGTTTCCAAGTTACTTCTGTCGGTTCTCTCAGTGGTGTAAGTATCAGATCTGGGTATCGTGACTGATCTGACTGGCCTTTTTTTTTTACTCGGTAGACGTAATACTTATCAACGGCAACTCGATGCATGAAGTCATTCATGATGGCATTGTATTCTTTTCCGGCCCGGGGAGCGTCCCACCGATTCAGCTTGAGACAGTAGAATGGCGATCAGTTCCATGGACGTATGGGTCGATGATCCTGTGATGCGTCAAACCCCGACTAGTCCGATCGCGTCTCCTGTGATGAAGTATGCACTCGCAGGCTTGCCGTTGATATGAGCCGCAGAAGGTGAACCGTGTGCATGGAAAACACTTGGAAACACGTCGGAGGAGTACAGGTACGGCCCTTGTGTCATTCGGCACTCGCGTGCAAGCACAGTATAACACGCCACATGATCAGATTCCCTGAGGTTGGGAAATAAATATGATGGAGAATGCCCGGGACTCGTGCTACTAACTTTGGGATCTGGACGTGAGGCTTGTGATGGAATGCGATTATAGCAGGTTAAATTGAGCTCGTACCAGATATATACATAGACTGAGCTTCACAATCTGATATTGCTGGCAATGAATATCGATCAACTTCAAGTTGAAGCTTTGAAACTTGACTGGACCTCGAAGAATTTCGCGCAGCAGGGTTTTCTGGCGCCGATGTCCCCGGTTCCGACGACGGAATTTCAACGTAACGATCAACTTTAGAGGACCAGCCTAAACGCACGGTGACCTGGGTGTGGGGACCGTGTCACGGTCGTTCTTGAACGACTCGGACTGGGAACATGTTTATCTTCGGTTACATAATTTGTTTGGCACGGCTACCACCAGCGTGGGGGCAGAGTAAGTGACCCAAGTTCGGTCTCCCCAATGTGAAACAATGCCATGTCTTGGCATTTGTCATACGGTCCAGATTAGGACGTGAATCGCCTATCTTCGGAGACAGCTTTTCCGTCCGCGGCACTTGCCGGGTCATAGTCGCGTGCACAGCCACCGATCGAACACGCACAGTGAACCCATCGTATAATAAATCCCGATATCGGGGGAGAGCCCCTTTCTCTGGTCGTATGCCTAGAGGGATCCTAGACATAAACCCAACCCTAAGCGACTCTCATTAGAGCGGTCTAGACTTGCGCGAGTCGAGTTTCACACTTGGCGAACTCCGCTTTAAGTGCGAGAGTAGATGGTCATACACAACGGGTGCAGTTAGGGCAGCGGTTAAGCCCTCTGACGAGACCTTTCGCACGGTCGAAACTGCTGCTCAAGCACTCGAGTTCGAACCCCTCAAGTGCCGATTATCTGGATCCACGACTACTACATGCCTAGACTACATGCTGCGCTCGTGCCTCGCACAGCCTCAGCAACATCCGTGATCGGCACAGTCTTCCAACATTGATCTCTTGACTGGTTCTCGTCGGTGGCTCCAAAATTTGCTTTTCCACTCCTTCCGAGGAACTCCGTGGTTCAAACACCATCATTATGATCCCTTGTCGCGGGAGTGCCCGGATGTCCAGCCTGGAGAATGTTCAACTGATCCACTCCAACCGTGCAGGCAAAATGCTATTCCGCGCAGGTTCAGCTCCTTCTCCGAGTATGCACGGGTTTCCGGTTTCGCCACAATATAAAAACGCAAGTCTCTGTTCTCCTTTCCCCATCAAAATTCTTGTTTATTTTTTAAGTTCATGGCTAACGTCCCCACTCATCAAGTGCCGCCGACCTTCCGGGGGAGGTCTGGCACGCGCTTTCCGGATCGAGGGTGCTGCGAACATCGTTCTCCCATTCGCGAGGAAGTACTTCCCTCGTGCTGACGTCAGCGAGTAACTATGGATCGTCCATCCAATGAAACAAACAATGTCTATCGAGTTTGTAGTCGCTGGCCCGTCAGCGGGCTGCCGGAACTTGGTTTAGAAACCCCGCTGAAGAATTGGCTCGAGATGTGCGTAGAAGCTGAACAGCGGCTGAATATTTACATAATGAAACCCCTAGGCAGTGCTGATGATGATGCGCCAGTGGTTATGAATCAGTGCCTTGCACGGCATAGTCACCTTCATACTGAACAGCGGCGAATACGATGCTCAAGACACGTGCATGCACATACCCCAAAGTCTTTCCTCGCCGTCAACTGCATGCATATTTCTCTGCCGACTTCATTCCTTACATATCCGTTTATCTGACGTATTGAGCACTACATGGATTCGTGGCAGGTGGAGAATTTACGTCCTGTCCCCGATCCCACTTTTCGACCCCGCTTCTATGTAGTATCAAGGAATTTCCAAGACAAGCTTGTCTTGTATGCACTGGCAACTGCTACTCAGTACTACCAGAGCACTTGGGTCAAATCACACAAGTGATCATCTTTACGGCATCATATAAATCAGACTCTCGGCGAGCTCCTCTCGAGCCACCGTTCGGTGGGGTCGAAATCTGGGCCCTTCTGATTACCATCGCCGAGCGCTGATTCTTGGTAAGCACCATCTTGTTCTAGACAAGCGCTGTCGCTTTTCATAATGGCATGACTAGTGGTACCCCACACCTGAAAGATGCCATACAACCGAACCGGGTGTCCTTCAGATCATATTAATTAATTCACTCGCGTTGTATAGTCGTTGGGTATTGCCACAGTGCCATTGACAGTCGAATAACATGGGCATCCCATCGGACCCATCCTTTTCGCGCCTCAGTAACATTGTTTGACAGCTTCGAGATGCTGGAAAGTGTCACGCCAGATCAAGAACGTAAGGTGCCACCACTTTCTTTGCTGATTGCACATGTCACGAGAAACGATCTTTCTGAACACTTCGATTGGATGCGCTCATGAACGAGCGCAACCACACTTCCAGTCGTCTGATTCAACGGTTCGTCATCTTACCGAAACTACGGTCAGCAAGATAGACACTTTTTGCCATCCTGTACTGATGGCTCCCGATTACCAGTTATGTTGGATAGGGATATTCTCAGGCTGGGTATAAATGCAGGTGCAATTTTCCCCCTTCATCAGCACAACATTGACTTGCTCTTCTATCTCTCTACCAAGGACTCGTCAACCCGCACTCGCATCATGTCTAAACCGGCTACGTTCGTGCTGAGAAATTGTTTGTTCCCGTTCGGTCATCACATCGTTCGAGTGCTGATTTGCATTCCAAGATCCTGACGATGATGCTCTCCAGCATCCTGAAAAATATCCCAAAGCGCTCTCCTTCGTATGTCATGCCTTGCTGCTTTAATGGCCAGGATGATGAAGCTAACGCGTTATATGTATTCAATACAGTGCCCCGACATATTGCCGAGGTACGGGATGGATCACGACCAAAGTACGCTCGTAGATCCCGCCAGCTTGCGCGGTTTCTCGGGCTTGCCAATCATCGCGGGTGATGTCAACAACGTCTACATTCGAGGATATGGCTCTGGCGGGCCCTACATCGCTTCCTTGTGGGTCATGCCGAGCGAGCTGATCTTGTGGCCCCAAGTGTGGCAGAACGTGGATCCTGTCCCTTCTGGTCCCGTGGTGATCCCGGGCGGAAAGGATCAAGGTCCATGTAAGTATCTTGGGCACCTCTCGTTCGTGAGCGATATTGATTTCGTAAATGATAGATGCTTGCGATGGACCTTTCCAGTTCCGTCCATCCCACACGACGGGAAACACATACTCCTTGGTGGCCAACGTGGTTAAACATGTTGCTGATCAGCAGTGGCAAGGGCCACAAACGCTCGATCTGAAAAACTTCGGTGTAGATGACTTTGTCCGCTTCCTATCCAAGGACGAAACATTTGCTTTCTACAATGTAAATAATCGGTGCTCGCTCCCCGGAGAGGACGTCTGACTGTTCCCCATTACCCCAGGTGATCGTAGCAGACCCTACTCTGAGGCAGGTTTCCGCAACCACTCGACTCCGTTTGATTGGGAAGTTGCCCGTGACGCTCACTTTCCGCCTCGATGTACGTATGCTTGTTGTTTTTGTGCACGTATACAAACATCTGGACGCATTTTTATAGTGGCACACTGGTACTGCAGTCCCCCATGGATTGGAAGTGTCCTTGGTCGACGACCGCGGAAAGATTGCGGTACCACGTGTCTCTTTCGAGTCCTTCAGAGACCGCACGGTCATTCTCGAGCCGTCTTATGACGGAATCTTGATGCTGAACATATTCGCTCCTGCCGAGAACCCACACTTTGATCCATACTCTGGTCTCTCTCTCCAGGTATTCAAGGGTGGCTTACACAACGCCCCATTGTTGGGTGCTCTGAACATCATCTTTGAACCCCATTCGACTCGTAACATTCGGTTCGCAAGTCCTGCTGCATCGCAGCTGAGGTCCCAGGACGGTGCCGAAGACAATGATGCTAAGGCACTGGTAGTAGGCTCCGGACCCATTCCGGTCACGAATCCAGCAACAGGATGGTGGACTCGAGCTACGCTGACAGACACTAACAAGTTCCCGCACAGGGGCCTCAAGTCCCCTGGTAGAGTTTTCTTTTTCCCGTCATGTGTCGTTACTTACAACGATGACTTACAGACATCCAGCCCATCGGTACTGATCCATCTAAACAAGACTTTGCGACCATTCTGCAGAACCCGGCTGTGGATTATTCGACTGCCAACAAAATCGAGCTCGTTGGAAACGCAAACAATTACTTTTACATGCGCGGCCACAGCACGCTCGCGGGGATTGACGTTCAGGGAAGGCTATTTGGCGTGCCTATAAGTACTGTCAATCACCCATCGCAAATGTTGAAGGCGGGTCTCAGAGCGAAAGTCCTTGGAAGTGAGGGAACAGTCAACGACCAGAGCATCTCAGTCGCCAATCCCAACAAATTCTACCTGTTCGAGAAGCCTTTCCAGATCAACCATCCACCCAAGCCCAGTGACCACTATTGCATGATTTCGGAGGTGCGTCAGAAGCGTCAAGACTGTCCAGTGTTCCCTGGTTGGCCAACCGATCACATACAAAATTATGCGACCCGTTTGTACTTTCAGACACTAGGACTGTGCTATGGTGCTGACCACAGGTTATTTTAGTGTCTGATTTCGAGGTTTGGGTTTTGTCCAATCAACTGATGTGCTGGAGAAACATCAGCTGGGAGCCCTGCAAGCCTGGTGCCAGTGGGAAGCTAACCTGGACCTGGTCTTGCACCACTCAGCTTTGTATTCCCGACACTTCTTCGTATTGCTCGTTCTGGACTATCGTTGTCGAGTGCGACAACGAGAACATTCCGGCCGGAAGCACATGTTCGTCTCCAACCGCGCAGATTTTGTTGTGCGAAATTGACTAATAATTTACTAGGGAGCTTGGTGTGCGATGACAACAAGCTTTTCCCCAATGGGACGGTCTTCGGCGTAGGTCCATTCCATTCATTTCTTCTTCTCAATACTGATGCGTCGTACAGAAACGCACCATCACTGATGCTAAAACACCCCCAGTAAGAGCTCGTTTTTCGCGCGAAATCCTGACATGGATGACATTCAATCCCAGTTTGCGGGTGTCCACTTTACTGGCGCACGTCCTGGATACATCGCCAACCTGACGTTGGAGGTGACGTGGTCCGGCGATGGTTCGAAGATCCCACCACCCAGCATTCAGTGGAGGCTCGCAATGACGGAGACTCTTTTGTCGTAAGTTGTTCTTTCATGACAATGAGCGATCATTCAACCTGCGTTCATTTCAACGTAGCCCGATCATGCATCTTGCTATAGACTCTCCTCCAGGGAGCGATGACTGGCCGCTCCACGTGGCTCAGGACTATCCGTACATCGGGGGAAAGCCGAACCCATCTCCGCTTCCGACGTTCAAGGCTGCTGGGCCGAACACTTGGCCTTACCCAGGTTGCATGCAATTCCGTCTTGGACAGGCGTCGCTCGCTGCGAGAATCGCGTAACCATCTTGCCGGTCTTCGACCTCCTTTGACTCGTTCCCCTCGCCGTATTTTTCAAGGTCCGAGAAAAGCACAAAAAAAGAAGGAAAATCGAAAATCGAAAAAAAAAGTCAGTGTTCTTGGTTCGTGTACGGTAGCTGTGATTATGCCTATACCTTTCCTTTCTCAAATTGATCGTGTAAGTTGGTAGTTGTCGTCGTCGTATTTGCAACTCAGTTGTAGTGTGTAAAATTTTCCCCGAATTCACCGTGACTTGAGTTGCTCTTGTTTCATAACGCTTTTTTCCGCGCAAGTCTATCTCCGCCGCTGATTGGCCTGCATGCTCGGGCCGCCGACCACGGAGGACATTATGGTCACTATTGAGCAATAAGATAGGCAGCCTCCTTTGTTTAGAAGTCGAGTACTTATGCCAGCATATCCAAATAGTACCTGGCCTTGGAGCCTGAGTTGGTTACATCGAGTAGTATTCCTAGATCATTTTGAAATTTGGCCCTTGGTACTACGTGCCAACATGGTGTCGCCGCGCGCCAGGATTCCAAGACGATGGAGGGTGAACCGATGACAGATCCGAGGCCGACTCATCGGTCTTTCGAGCCTAGAGGCAGGTTTCCGAGTCGTGTACAGGGCATAAGTACTAGTGACGCCGAAGATCGACTTCAAGTTCAAAATTGGCATATGACGCTGCACATCGCGGAGTTCAACGCATTCTTTTCCATTTTACCGACATGCCCCAAAAAGTTAGGGCGAAGTGACTTGTTTGACCTCCATATTATTCGGTGGAAGACGAGGTCTAATATTAATAGCGAGGGGTGGTTCGATGGTCTTTCACGGTCTTCGGCGCATCTCCAAATACGTTCCAGGAAACCATAAATCGCTATTCATCTTTAATACAAAACCACACCTGCCTAGTTTACCCAAACAAAGAGAACGAACTCCCGACCCAGTCCCCTCAATAATTAGACGTACTTGACGGTGACGGTATCTCCGCTGGTGGCGACCGACGTCAACACCTCATTGTTCTGCTTAATGTCAATGGTCACAGCACCACCTGGGGTATAGCTGCCGCTCGACCCAGAGGCAGTGGCGCTCGTGAACTCGACCTTTCCGAAGTCCGCGAAAGCGACGAGGCCGCCGCCCTCCTCGTAGTCCTCGACGATCCACTCGGCGTCCTGCTCACAGAGAGCGGAAGAGGACGAGAGCTCCTGCGTGACGGTCTGGCCGGTGGTCAGGTTCTCGATAACCGCCTTGCCAGAGGTTGTCGAGGAAGCGGTGACCGTGGTCCGAATCTGGTCGCCAGAGCTGATAGTGATGCCGCTGAAGTCGTAAGCATAGTCGGGGTACCACTCATACCAAGCTGTTCGACGAGCGAACGATGAATGATTGATCCAGAGCGCAAAAATATGCACGCGGCTCACCATCATACGACACTTCGCCATTGCTGATCGTGAAGTCGATGCCGGTCTGGAGTATGGCATTCTCACAGGTGTCACCGTCGATACCGACCCATGCGGACGCAGAACCATCAGAACCAGTGGGTGTGGGGACGGTGAATGTACCGGTGACACTGGTAAAAGTTCCCTGTCGGCCAAACGATGAGATTGGGTAAAATTGTGGGGAATACGGATTATACTAACCTTGTTATCATTCAATACGGCGCCAGACCAGTTGGAACTGTACTCTGTGTTAGAGGCAGCGCCGGCAGGCGCGTCAACACGATTGATGGGTTGCGACTGGCGATTCGCGCGACGACGCGCAAGACGAGCCTCTAGTCGAGGAGAAGGAGCGGCCAGAGCCGCAGAGGCAAGAACAAAGCTAAAGAGGAGGGCGAATTTGGAGACCATGCTGAGCGTAGGACTCTGGACTGTCTATGCAACAGGAACTTGAGGTAGAGAACATGCATCCTCGATGATTTATACGTCCAGCACACTTGGCAAAATTCACATGCAAAGGCATGGAGACGTTGGTAACAGTGTTCTCGATGGAGATCCAAGGGCTTTTTCAGCGTCGTTCCCTTATCGTGCTGCGGCCAAGACCGTCGCGATCGTGGTGTCCATGTGCCCATATTGCTTCTCTCACTTTCCAGTCTTCTTGGATGATAGAGGGAAAAAAAGCTGGGGCATCGCGCCAGTTAAGCTGGAGAGGTGGCCATATTCTGATTAGCTATCGTAACGTAAAAGGGTACCACCCACATGGGGTAACAGACCGCTTTCTCCCAGTATCCGGCAGCGCGTGGTGCAGAGAAGAAAACGAGTAAAATGAGGATACCGACTAACCAAAAGTCGGCGCGTCCGCTGAGCATATGCATGTGCCATGGTCAATGCGCTGGCAAATCTAGCTCTATATCCGGGTTGCTGTTGTCTGGTGGTTAGTAAGCCCAAGCACGCTGACGCGACCAATAAAGCTAAAGTCTGGAGCAGTGGAAGATTTAGTTTCCAATTGATATGAGGTGCCACTGGTAGTTCACGGACTCGGAGGTTCTTCACTAGTACTGGTAAGAAAATGCGGTCCAATGGCAGGCTGCTAACACAACTGTTACAATAAATTATCTTCCCACGTACCTATAGCCAATAATAGACTATTTTCTACTAGTCAATGGCCCGCCAGTGCGACTTTAAAGCTTTATCACACATCCGAGTCAAAGAGCCTGTGTCGGTGACTCGTGTGATCCTCAAAATACTACTCACTACACAGAATTTATCCCAATTGGATACGGCCCCGGCAGCTGGTAAGCTCTTGCTGACCAGAATGTCTCCAGGTTTTGTATTTCTGCTTTTATTGGCCTGCGACCAGTAGAGTTGGCGGAGGTCCAGAGTAAGCAGTCGCGTTACACGAAATAACTATAAAACGCATCAAATGGAGGCCGAGTGGCAGGCGATGAGGGGACGGAAAATCAACCGCTGCGCATAGTCTCCTCAATCGCTTTGGTAACAATTCAAGCATGTTCCCGAGGATAAGCTGGCTGAGACGAGCTGTCTAAGAAACAATGCGGCGCGGACAAATCATATCTACACATTTGAAATCATGCAACCACCACGGTGCCATTGGTGCGGACACGTGATCCCATGATATTATCTTACCCTACGTCGAACGTGAATCTCCTGACATTGCTCACTCCACCCGATTCAACACATGATCTCAGAAATGTGTGACGCTACACTGCAATGGCGGTCGCCCCAGGAATAGACCCGGTGTGCATGAAGCCCGCGGTATGCGGAGGTTGGATAGGTGCCCCACATGGGTACTTCACTGGGTCAGCCTGGAGCCGAAGGATTCTTTGACGGACGATAGCCAAATACTTCGACCCCGGCTTGCAGAAACAACGGAAATAAGAAATAAGAAGACACTGCACTAGAACTTGACTCGACGCATAGAAAAATTCATGGCAAATTGAGATGACTCACGAATAATGAGATTCAGGATTCAGGAATGATAAAGCTGAGATCCCTTGCAGTTGATCATGCACATGACCAACCGCTCCTGCAGTGACCACACAGAGGATCCGAAGGATAGTTGTAACGACATCGGTAATCGTCACATAATATGGAATCAACTAGAATCAATGTCAGGACTCAGCTTACACAAAGATGCCACTTCGACAGCAATCATGGATGTAAAAGCGGCATGGCACACGATGCCTGCACTTGTGGATCAATCTTCAGGAAGAGAAACTGATAACTAACATCGCGGGCAAGGTCAGGAAAGACATCAACGCAACAATGATACCAAGAGTAATCTCACCTGGAGCGCCTTGATGGATGATTGGGATCACACTCATTTTTGAAGGCATTTCCTAGATGTTGTGCTGGGCAGAAGGTTAGGCAATAATAAATGTGGTTCCTTGAGTTTTATTTCCCCAGCCAGGGCGAAGTACGACGACTCTTCGAGGAAGGTACCCACTCAACCTGGTCTGTCCAACCGCCGTTCGTCAAAAGGTATATCTGGTGCTTGCAAAAACAATCAATGCCATCGACCCTGGGCCTGAGTGCTACAGAATCAGCCGTGATTGGAAAATGACGACCACATGCATATCGAGTTTGCGAATGCTCCCCACCAATGTTTTGGCTCGCTTGTAATCATGCGCCTAATAATGGTGAATCGACTCCACGCATTATTCACGTGCGCCGTCCTGCATCGTGTCGGGCAACACAAGCTTGGTTTTCGAGGTGTCACAGAGGTTGTCATAGTTGAGAGATAAGATTAGTACCAGGCCCATCGTGCATCGCTGCAGGCCGCGTCAGTGTGGGAACAACGCCGAGAAATACACGACTGCTTACTCAGAGCAACGAGGAAACGTGTCTCTTGCAGAGGTTCCTTCCGGGTCGCGCTACGCCCCTTCTTTTTAGTCCGAGGAACAGCAACAGACGATCCCGATCGATTTAGAATTATAGTGCCTCGATCCAGACCATCACATAGACCAACGTGAACGATAATAAAAAAGCATGCGTGGGCAGCTTGAGCAAACAGGCACGCCACATGAGGTAATTATAAATCTCCGTGAATGGAGGGGAGGGGGGGCTTAGCGGCAGAGGATTGTGGGTGGCAAGTAGACGACAATACACTGTTCCCTCTTCAGTCGCTTTGAAGGACGTCCAAGTATGCTTCCGGAATGAACTGGCTGAGACGAGTCGATCGAGCGACAATATTTGCAGTGGTGGGGCCAGGTACCCAGTTCAATGCAAGATCATTGTGGGACCTAAAGGAGATAGAAGCGATATTTTTAAAGGCATGAAGGCTGTGTGATCGGTCATTACAAGTTAAAGCATAGACAAAAGTATCGCGACCGGAAGCCAGACCCGAATCCGTTGTTACCCTGGGGATCCATGTCTGCGGTCTGCGCTGTCGCTCGTTCCCGACAGCCAGAGGGTTATGTTGGATGCCGAGAACCACGTTCATAGTGAGAATGTGAAGGAAGGGAAAAAACGTGTTTTTTGGTGGGAACTAGTGCCCGTGTGACGTGAGTTGATAAGGAATATGCAGGCAGCCATTGCGTGTGTGGAGTGAGCGCCCTTGGACCTTGACCTTTTTTTCCCGTTGTCTCGGTACGTGGTTCGAGTTTGTTTTCACGAGGACGTGTATGTAGAGGGCTGTTAAATCATTTCACGAGAATATAGTCTTGTAGAAAGAACGTTCTCCAGTGACGCTACCGAGAGGGAGGAGCGGTAACAAAGGCACGGGTGACGGCAAGCGAGAATGCGATGCTGGAGGGGGGTACGAGAGTCGGTGAGAGGAAACTTCGGCACCGGTGCCACTTATCAAGAGAAAATGAGACAGATGTTGAATTGCTGAGTACATGGATACTGCTGTTTTCCTCGGTGGTGGGAAGCATGTCGCGAGTAGCCTCGGAAGGGGTATTTTGACGTCGGCGAGAAAAAGCATCAAGCGCCTGGCAGGGTCACCATTAATATTGTCAATGTGTGCCAGTGATCCTTTTTCCTCTGCCAACGTCACCGGTCCGCCGGAAAGTGGATATCGTTGAAGTAGATCATGCGGCGGCGCGGTCGAATGGTTTGGAGTCGGAGGAGCCAATCGGAAACGACCCATGATGATGCTATTGATATTGAAAAGAACAGAAAGAAAATAAGTTCTCAGTGGTGGTAATAGCCGTCCGTCGCCACGGGCTGCGTGAATCCAGTGACAGCAAGTCTCGCCTCATCAACATGGTTAGATCAAAGGAGGTCTCCTACGACAGTCAAGTCGAACTTGTCTTCAACCGTGGGAGTCCGCACGGGAGATGCCGAGGAAGTTTGGAGAAATTTGCGTTGGCAAAATCTTACACTGACTTGGTCAAGCACAACAACCCAGTTCTGCAATCGGTAGTCCCCTGGCATCGTTTGGACCGAGAGACTACTAATTTGCCGAATTCTGGAGCACTACGTTGCGCCAGCAAGTCCGCTAGTTCTATCCTCAAGCACTCGGATGACCCTGTACCACTCGCCCCACTGACCCCAGCAGACGCTAATAAAGAAACTGTTTTCCATCTCTGCGATGCCCTGATTACTTCCCTCACCCTACTACGATAATCATAAGACTTCTCTTCTCTTTGACTACCGCAGCTGATCGATCAGTTGCTCATCAAGGGCATGATGAGGCCGATCTTCATATCATAATCAACGATCGTACCGGTGCACGAGAGCGGGTTTCAGGTACGTATTTCACAACACCCTCGATTATGACTTACATTTGCACCCAACGCCAGAAGGTGTGAGGACATCGCTTGCGATTAAAACCTGCCTGTAACGTTCATGAATGAACATACGGAACTAAAAAGTCAATGAGTTCTGGCCCGGATTATCGACACGATATTCAATTTTCGAGGACGACGAAGACGGCAGAACGACCTACATGAAAGATATATCTCACCCAGTATCTCGCGTTTTTGTGCCCTGATCAAGCTTTTTTTAAAAGGCAAAATCAGCGCAGAGTCATTACAAGGCTAGTATATGCCGTGTTACAGCATATACCAACGTATTGACGTGGCGCCGAGAGAGAAATGGGTCGGAAGCCAGTGGAAAGTCTTGTGGGGCTGCTATCCGACACGTTGCATCATCCACTCACAGACCAGCAACTTGACTGCATTCGTAGTGGACACGACTCTGGTCGTACGCCATGGCTCGACCTATATCCACCAGCAAGGCCACTGCTCCGATCGACGAAAGTCTACGTTGTTCAGGACTGCCTGTCTGGGTTTCTCTAGATACCCCTGTGATAGCTCTGCCCCGTGGAGATCTGGGAACGTGTGCAAAATGATTACCCACCTCACACGTTCCTCGATCCGTCGTCTGGAACCTCTCGACCCAGAAGATAACCGGAAAACGGCGTGCGACCGTCGCAAGTTACGCTGCGCTGGAAGGTACTGAATAAGGATCGTCTCCCTATCCACATTGCGGAGACCTGGTCGAAGCATGAAGGGCGAGTGCCCGGGAACGTACACGGGAACACTTGAAACTCCCCATTCCACACAGCCGCGGATGCATAGTATCCCTGTGTTTGCGAACATCCTTCCATGTCCCCGTTCCACGCGCAGCATCATGCTGTTCGATACCATACGTTTCTGCTTCGCGTTGGCTAGCGTCCTCGTATCGCGATGCGAGCCTGACTCCGGATCCTTACGTGTGCCTTGTTTCAGAGACAGCATTTGCTAGACACTGCCACACGTCCTTGAAGTTCCTATACAAGGATCGGACGACGTCACAGATACACGAATATGTGGATGATAGGTTGATCCAGTGGTTCCATTTCGCAGATCCCTCTAAGTCGAAAGGCCTAGCTTGCTGTTGGCTTGAAGTCCTGAAACCTACTGCGCTGGCCCCAGTGCCATTGCCTTGCGGTGCTGTATTCGAACTGCAACTCTGGATGTTTGTTTCGGTTCCTCTGTACTCGGATCGGGCGCCGTTCATTGCCAGGAAACCGGTATGTCGAGATAGAAGCCGAAGCATGGCACGGCGGTCGTTTCGTCATTCACTGAGGGCCCTACCTAGGCTAGGCAAGGTAAATTTGGCTTCACACGCACCGAGGGCACGACTTGAACCGGCATGGAAAGATAACGCATGAAACGGCGGGTGGGTCAACCTGTAGCCATGGCCCGGATCACATGAATGATCGTGGGTCCAGGACCACGCTGGAAAGGGCGGGAGAGTGAGACGTACTCACGCAGGTAAACCAAAAGGGTCCAAATCGCGCCGTCTCTCAGCGCTCTCTCTTCTCCGCCGGTTGCCAAAGGAATGCCTCCGCCCTCCCAAGTCGACGAGAAGGCTAAGCTGTGGTACGCCAGTACAGCTTGCCGCCCTTGGAGCCTTGAGCGTACCGTCTTGGATGGCAGCCTATTGTCATCATCGTTTTGGCTGTCGTTATTGTTTTCGTTGTTTTCGTCGTTATCTACTTATCTTATGTATATCGTTTTAATTGTCCGACTGTTCCTTTCTCGTCCTCCTCGGAGTCTAAGGTGCGCCTACTGGAATCCACTTGCAGTCCGGCAGATCGGACAGGCTTCGCGGGCGCTTATGCACATTATCATAATGGAACTCTCGGACGCGTGGACTCGGCGTAGTGCTTGACGTGCAAGCGGCGTTGTCACACAGCTTCAATGTCAACTTGTCGTCGTTTGTTAGGTCCTCCGTCTCGGACCGCTCTGAGACTGCGGCGTAAACCCCCGGACAAGCGCGCGAATAGGATTCGTGCCTCAATGGAACCAAGACTTTGGTTTGTAGACCTGCCAACACATGCGGGCACGGGACGCCAGTGTCAACCCTACTACTGCGATCAAATACGATAAGTACATGTACACTCGTATGTATCACGATTCGATTCGCGTCGAACGATGCCTAACACAGATATGATACCACCTATCGTCTATCTTTCATTACCGATCTATCGGAATCATTCAATTATAACCACACAGCCCCGTCTCATCGTTTGTCAGACTCTGTCGAATGGCCGCGCCTACCGTTCTTCGACTTGTTTGCTCGCCGGTCCCGCCGAATCTTTCGTGCCGGTCTTCCCTTCACCTCAATGTTCCAACTTCGGGTCGGTGTTTCGGGTCGAATGCGCCACAACGCCTTTTGATCATGATATCGATCATGATTACATGTATCGTTGACATAATGACGGCATCATAATGGGGATAGGAGGTCGGTAGTCTGACACATTTGTGACGCCAACGCGGGGTACATCGTCGTGTTTACGTCCGTGGCCAGGGACCAGTGGGGGAAGAAGTAAACCGAGGCGATGCACGAGTCGGCGACCGTCGGGGACGCACACGCACCACCCAAGTTCCGACAGTTCGCTCCACTCTGCCACTCCGATATCCGAATATCTGTCTCCCACACACACTGTATCTTGCAGCCTAGTATGACGCTAAAATATAGCTTTAGGAATATCTATGCCAACGTTGGTCGTCGAGCTCCGGTGCGAATCCCACAGTCTACAAGGCACGATCCATCTCTAAAATGAACCGTCAGAAACTTGT
The DNA here is from genome assembly GCA_038091415.1 of Leccinum variicolor. Taxonomy (NCBI): domain Eukaryota; kingdom Fungi; phylum Basidiomycota; class Agaricomycetes; order Boletales; family Boletaceae; genus Leccinum; species Leccinum variicolor. Next base: position 25,168 of record JBBPOK010000189.1, on the reverse strand, counting down.
TGACATTCTTGGGTACGAACCTGGGCCAAGTCCAGTCGCACATTCATTTCGTTGAATCATTCGACGCCACCGACATACCCACCCGAACTCGGCGGCTCAGCCCATCATCAATTATATCCCCATTTTCCTCGCACTTTCTCCTCTTTTCGCTTTCCCCTTTCCCCTTTCCCCTTTTTATTTAATTTTAATTTTCTTGGGGTACCTCGATCCCGCGGCCAGAGCGGGCACGCAACTCGTGGGTGCCCTCCGCAGACTGCACTATTTATTATATAATACAACACTAGTACTACTGCGTGTTGCAACTTACTTATGTCTACGTGTCGATGTCCCCCTGGCTAATCCACCCCGGATCTACTCACTGAGTCACATATCTATCCCATCCAGTCACATCTGAATCTAATCACTCACATTCACACGGACTTGACCAATGGCTGTTAATACTGAGACAAGTTTTCTTTTCGTTGGACCCTAATAAATGTCTTGGACGGTCACATCAGGGACGTAGACTCCGAACCTGGCAACAAATGGAAGGAGAGAAAGGACGAACTTTATGGAAGGTCTTCCGTACGTCCCGTTGAGCATAATTGATCAACCATGACGACGGACGGCTCCACTCGCAACCCCTGTCTGTCTGTCTAACTGTCTGTCACTCACATGTAACACACGCCATACACTCACTTTCGCCGCGCCCTCTGCCCAACGGTGTTCAAACTGTCGACGGCCAAAGCAAAACAGACGACAGATCTCGATGTGGCACAGCAAGACCCTTCAAGAACGCCCATAGTATGATATCTGTGGCAACGAGATCACATTTGAGTCATATGACAGATCAATCCATCAACAGATCGAAGATAATACCACGGAACCTGCAAAACGCAGGTCAACTTCGATGAGGTCTCAAAGAAAAAACGTGGTGGCGCACGTACCGTTTGTGAAACACACTCACATACGCTATATATACCCAAATGCACATGCATATACACTCATGTGTGCGTATGAGCGTACACGGCTGCGCACTTCAACCTGTGTCTGTTCGTTCCTGTCCGCGTCCCGTGCGAGCGACACGATGCAATGACGTCCTACGTGTGTGGGACCCTCCCCCGCGGCTGAAACTTTGTTGGGCTCTCCGAATACCTTCCTTCCGATGGTTTCCGTTGGGGACCACCCCCAACGAAACGACTCAAAGGTCCGTCCGTCTGTCCATACGTTTGAGCGCGCTAATGGCGTTCGTGAACTCACCGCCTGCATCAAATTTAACATTGTCGGCCTATTCTCCTCCGCGTTCCCGTTTCCGTTCCCGGCCTTGTTCAATTCCCCAGGACATGACCGGCAGGCAGGCCCGAACGGGGCGATTTTTGAGCGACGCGGGGTGATCGGTCACAACGATGGAAATGGGCGCGTACATGATCCGGACGGATCGTCAACGTTGCCCAGAGCTTAAAGCCCAAAGTCATGTATGATCACGCGCGTGGACGTCCGCCCTCGGTGCGCGAGTGAGCGCCATGTTAGTCACGTCGGAGACGTGTCTAGTCCCCTGGGCGGCCGAAGAACGAGGAGAGAGAAAGGACGGTCCGAGGCGGACGTGAAACCGTGGCGTCTCCATATCTATATGCGCTCACTTCCCTGGCACGTCATGGTGATTCGGACGCCTCCAAGTCCGGATCCTCTCTCGAGAGCATGATGCAAACAGGAGCCAGACCCTGACAGAAGTCTATCATGGATCGATATGGACATATCGTATGTCTTCAATCGATCGTGGTGGCACCCCGTGGCAGGTTCACGTCATGGTAGAACACTGATCCCAAAAAAGAGAAACAGAGATGACTGCGTGATGCTGATAAAAGGTGTGTATCTCGCAGTACTTGTACGTACTTTGTATTATCAAGAGCTGTGCAATTTGAGTTCTAGCACGCGTGTAATGAAATCACCGAAAGTCGGTGGCGGTCGACAGAAAAAAGGGAAAAGTTGGTGATGACCAAAGCCCTCCAAGGTCGAGTGGAGGGTCGCACAGATCCCCGCTCAGAGACACGCACAGTTCGAAACGTGGTCGGAGGTCCCTGTCCGTGCGAGTAAGGACATCCCCGTTAGGGCACACGAACGAACACGACGTTCGTCATGTTCCGGGTCGGCGGAAGACACGTGGGACGCAAAGCACTGGTGTTGAGTAAGCTGCACAGCCGCGAGACTTTTGTATTTTATTTATTATTGTTATCACATAAGAAGAAAAATAATTGTTTCAACAGGGGTGAGAAAGAATAGTTGCTGCACCAACCGACACGTAAGTAAAGCAGTCCTCCCATTGTATTGTCGGTGTTGATGGTGATGCGGTGATTGGAGATTGGCAAGGCGTGCGCAGTCCAATGGTACGACGTTGTCGACTCCAAACATGGAGGGGAATCGGATTGGAGGCGTCGACTCTCCGCTCGGAGCCGTCCAAATATAGGGTTGGGACCACCCAACGCGGATGGGAGAGATCGAGAGCGTGAGTGGTCGAAAATAGAAAGATGGAAGGTCGAGGAAACTTCCATTCTGGAAATGGGGGAGGACGCCCATTTGGAAGTGGAGTCGGGTTGTAATCGGATGGAGGAAAGGGTGAGCTACTACTCGGAGGGTTGGTATGGGTATTGGAAAGCCGTTCGCCGGCAAGTCGACGAGATCCGGTTAATTACGGATACCTTTGTAGACGGAGAGGGTGCTCGAGTCAAGAGACCGGGTTCCGAGGAGAGCGATGGGATATTTGAGGAGGGAAGGAGGGAATTTGTGGCGGGTCTGGGAGGCTTGAAATGCCTCATGTTCTAGTTGTGCGGGGTAGAGAATCGTGCGGGGAAAGGGGGGGGCGAATGTACATACGTGGGTAGGGGGAGTTGTAGGGTTTACCTCATTTTCAATTCGTAGGTTCCGGAATATAAAGTCAAACCCACTCGCCTCTCCGGCACTCCCTCGCCCGCCCTCACACATGACCGAGTACGATTACTCCCCAGCTGCCTACGACCGCTACATGGCCCAACAGGCCCGCGTCTCAAACTGGGTAGACGATACCGTCCGTCAGGCCCACGCCTACTCGAACCCCTTCGTCCTCTCACCCACACTCCGCGATCGTACATTCTACGACGAGTCAGACGACTATCATCAACGCCAGCGTCGCAACGAAGACTGGTCTTCCGCCTCGTCACGCCCGTCCCGCGAGCGCAGCAGGTCGTACGCCGACCATGCCCGCTACGACCGTACCCAACAGGCCTCTAGACATCGCACCCAGTCACATTCCCGCTCCGCATCCACACCCAGGGACTTTGACATCGTCTACCAGCCTCACCACCCACAGCCATATGTTTACCCTCAACCGCACGTCGTCTCCCGCACACCTGCCCCGCGGCTACATACCTCCCCACCACAGAATTATCAGTATCCTTCCCCTACTGGCCAGAGTCCGACCCGACAGGCATACGTGACACAGCCTCCCCCGGGTCAAATATACCATATCCCTCCCAACACACACGGGCCCCCGCCCCTCCACCGTCAACCCTCACACTCCCGTCATTCTTCAAAGCCCCCGCCACAACCCTACCTCCTCGTACAGGGCGGCGGTCCCAAATCAGAGTATAAACGCGGCGTGCGTCCTCATTCTCCTCACGTGCCTGTGCTCTCGTGCTAATTTCAATTTTCTCATCCTCGTGCACTTTGCTGTTCGCCCTGTTTGGTCGCTACGACGACATTTGATCCCGTCTCTATCTAGCCGCCAATACATGCACCCGTCCCGACAAAACCGCACGGCCAACAGCCCTTGATCAAGCGTCTGCTCGGTTTCATGACCAGCTCGCCCGTTGGCGGTCGCAGCGGAAACGGTCGCGGGTTCAGAGGTGCTACGTACTAGACCCCGTCGGCCTCGCCACGCACTCTGCCCAGCCTTCGCCCTTGGCCGGGACGGGCACCTGCGTTCGCTTGATGGTGGCCATGCTAGTGGCGCTCGGCTCTCCCAACCGATCAGACTCGACTCGGATGGCACTCCAACGACCGGGGCTCAAATCTCCCGACATAACCTTGGATACCAACTGCCAATCCTTCGTGTCCTCCGCTACGCTCTACGCTCCATCACCCGCCATCATTGCTTCTCCCGTCGCCACTCCCGCTCCTCGCCACAACCCAGCTTCCTCGCCTTTGTGATTAATGGAACGGAAATGCCCACGATTTCCCCGTTTGCAATATCAGATTCTGTTTATAGATTACGAACTCCATGACGGCAACCATCGCAATGCATTTTTGTACACGACCAGCAAGAACATGTCAACGACGAACCCAAGCATTTCTATCATATCATACACGAATAGACATCATTCATTATCTATCATCCAATGCGCCCGGAACGAGAGCAGGCCCCGTTCCGCCCGGCGCTCCCATCTGCCCTTCTTCCTTATCACGCCCTGTTCCGCCCCTCATATCATGCTGCTCACGACACGCAACAAGAACCTCGCACGACAATTTGAATTTTGTAGCCATCATCACGTCTTTTTCTTTCTCTCTTCTCCTTCAAGCTGTTGATTCCCCTTTTTTCTTTTCGCCTTTTCTTTTTTACGTAGAAATGAAATTTCCGACCCAGTTCACAGTCCTTACGTGGTTTCGTTATTGTTGACGTTTTATTATGAACTTCGAGGTCAGAGCCCCACCTCACCTGACCCGTAGCGACACACGATTGTTATTTCACCCCCAATCGTCGTCGGTCTTGCCCTCTTTTGTCACAATCGATGATAATAACGCTATCGATAAATACATAAACGACGACAAAGTACAGTTTGATTGTGACGCGCCTATCCGTCTCAGATTTGTGACGACATCCAGGGACGACGCGATTGTGTGTACGTTCGTAGGTCCCCGGAAGTCGGGAAGAACGACGACGACGGCAATGACACTGATCGTGACGTGACGAATCGAGCAAGGCCCCACTATGGCCCTCCGTCGCCTGTCCGCACGTCCTTCCTGCGCCGACTAGTCCGAAACGTCCGTAGCGCCCACGTCCGTAACGGTCCGTTTCGGGCAAGTCGATCATCATCGGGAGGAGGGACTCGGAGGGAACGGACGAGGGGGCACTGCTAATGACGACTCCCAACTCCACCCGTACCCACAGCATACCCATGTACACAAATCTGCCGCTGCGCAGTGGATCACATCGGGGCGGTGAGGAGGGGCTCATATATACAGTGCCCACATACATACGCCCAACGCATACACAAAGTAACATAAAATACAGCATACACACGATTATGTTATCACCAGCGCTGAACGTTCGCCCTCGTCTCGTTCTCGTCGTCGTCGTCATCGATTGTGCGACTTCAAGTCAGTAAGCACGCAATCCACCCACGCTCGTCTTTCCATTCGTCCATTCGTCCGTTTGGCTTCCCGCGAACAAGGAAGAAACCGTCGGAACAGACAACTGAGCCGCTGGCGCTTGCATGTTTTGATCCATGATCGCTATTACCGAGTCAGACCACAGCGGCTCGACCCAATCCACCTATTCAGACAGACAGTATCACGGACAGACAGATCAAATCAGCCATATCAGGATCAGGAATCGTTCATCAGAGTCCGAGTGACAATTACAATCTTCTCAATTGTATTGTAATTGAAAATCGAGCGCATATCGTATCGCATTTTATCGACGAATCGGCGTGGTTGGCGGAGACGATCCTGCGAAGATAAACCAGAACGGGGAACAAGAAAGGGGAACGAGAGGAACGCTGCAAGAAGGTTCGTGATGAGACGATGACAGTTCGGGATGGGCGTAGCAGGAAACAGGAAGACAATACAAAAGACATGTGCGTACTGTTTCTGAGAACGCGGACCCGCGGTGGGGACGTACCCACATCGGAAACGGTTCCCTCTGGGTGAACGAAAGCGCCAACTCTGATGACCCAAAGGTTCGATGTCGACTGGGGCAGGAACGGAGAATGACGCGAAATCACGGGCAAAAGCATTGACCGTGTTGCGTCAGCCAACAAATCCGGCCGCCGTCTATACACGACGAGAGCAAAATCAACGAGATATGGCAAGCACCACAGGGTAATGGGCCCGCAGCGGCGGCATGACCCGGGTATAGCCACCCATTCGTCCTGGCGGGATCGACCAGTGCCAGACCTGAGCCGTGTGTACGCAACGTGCGCAAGTGTCGATCATTGACACAGCGTCCGCCCCGTCTCCCTCTCCCGCGAACCCCTGTAATACAATCCGAGCAGCACCTGTCAAACGTCATGTCTAGTAACCACAGTTTGAATTTTGGGGGCTCCTCTATATTCGTCCACAAGGGCGGTGCGCACACCACGAACCGCGACGCGAACGTTTCGAGACGACCATAACATGACAGACCACATATGCAGACTCGGCCAGAACAAGCAAGGTCAAGGAACGGCAACATTGAGCGACGAACGCCCAACGCCGAGCGGCTCCGAAACATCGGGTGATTGTGAGTCCAATCGAGCGGCGCAAGAGACCAAGGCAACGGTCGACCGAACCGAACCCCAGTGGCAGATCGATGATTTCAACGATGAGCGACAGGACACACCCCAGCTGACCGAATGCCCCCATATCGGTTCATCACTGTGAAAAGCCTAGCACGATGCGTCGCAGAGCGGAAATGCTCTCACCGGAAACAATGGGCCGGGACGAAGCGCTCGGACCGAAAAAAGTTAGTTCCTTTCTGTGTGTACCTGTTGACAGGTTGGCATCGAAGACCCATTGAATGCGAAAAGAAAAAGAGAAAAGGAAGTATCGATAGCCTCCGATATCGATAACGAACACCCCACGAGGCCACCCGCCTAAAGGTCGGATGGCAGAAATGGTTTAGACTGGCATGCACCCCCGCGCACTAGAACGTTTATTCATTCATTCGAATCCATCGTCATCTATCCCCCAGGGCTACCCCTCCCCCCGTCGTACACGTTTAGAAGGTGGAAGAGGACCTGAGCACGGCATCGGTGGTGACAAGCACAAACACCGCGTAACTTACGACGTTGCGAGCGTTGACGCCTCCTCTCCCTCCATTACTCGGCACGTCGACCATGACAGATCCTCCCGGTTATCTTGCTGATGAGTCCTTTTTTCCCCCAAACCCACGCCAGCACAGTGGGCCCATCAAAGGGTGGTGGTGGGATGGGGGCACAGACACGTGTATAGCGCAACGCGCGTGGTACCGTCGTGTTTCCCAAGGGGTGCAGGCGCTACGAGATAAAAAGGAATGGTTCTTCCGGCACCGCACAATCAGCACAGTCTCGCAGGCAAAGAGGTACCGTCAAACGAAGAAGACAAAGTGACAAAGAAAATGTGACAAGCGGGAGATGTGACGAGACGGGGGTAGCACGGTGGTCGTGGCGGCGGTGGCGATGATGAAGTGGCGACTTATCGTGGTGCGTATACATACATGTGTACGACGAAGTGGAGGTAAGACGACTCGGGTTAGTCGTGGGCCATAACACGCGTTTGTGATGTGACGAAAACCAAAGGACAGGGAGGTTCTTCTCTTGGTTTTCGAGGCTGGTATTACACGGCGCGGCGCACCTGCGGACTCAATGACGTCCGTGTACGCAGGTGGCTACTTGGACTAACTTGAAGAGCCTGGACTGCGCCCGATCTAGAAGAGCGCTGGCTCAAAGCAGGATGCCAATCGGGTCCGAGGTCGCGTACTAGATGACTAGCCGCTTTCTGGTATGGAATCAGAGAATCCACAGCTCGGGGTCGCGAGTACCTGTTGGACTGGATGAGGAGTGTGGAGAAAACAATAACGAGGGAAAAAAAAGAAAGTGCGTACGCATACGTATTACGTACGTACGTACGCAACTTTGTGCCTTGCGTAGCACAGCCTCTACCTTCACATCAACGTTTCAACTCCTGCAGGCTCGTGGATTTCTCACTGTGGGCACATATTTTGTGCGGTTCTATAGACCACGGAGAACCACTGTGTTTTTTGTGGGCCTCGGTTTCCACAGTTCAACCGGGCCTCACCTAAACGCCGAAGCCCTGTGACTCGCGAGCGACCACCAGCAGCCAGCGACTCTACCAGGTGCTAATCCACTGTGGCCGCCGATAAGACTGGCCATCACCAGAAAACAAAGGTGACTCCGGAGCATTGAGCTTTGGACCGGCATGGTATCACAAGTACTAGCGATAGCGCCGGTCCACCGTCAATTTGATCGACCCATGTCGAACATACCCTAAATAAATGAGATAGACGGTACATAAGGATTAGCAAGAACCGGTTCAGACGTGGCGGAGCACATGAACAATGCGTAAAACATATTGCAGGTGCGTGATACATGATTTGGATCACTTATTAAGTTGTTGCGAATGGTGGTAGATCGGCTGGAGGGAAGGGGTTTCCTCTTCGAATTTCTCCCTGGCTAGGGAAGATAAAGCTTGCAAGCGCCGTTCATGTGTGCGATAGTTGATTGCCAGTAAACTCTCACCTGGTGGCGCAGATGTTCATCGATAAGTACTCTCGGGCGGTCGGGTTCTAATCAGGCAAGCTTCTGAATTTGGTGTTCCATGGATGAACAGAATTGCCAGAATGATACCCGGTAAATCCAGTCGAGTCCCCACGACGTCAGACAATCATGTAATCGTGAATTCACGTACGATCGGATCTCTGATGTGCGTCATGGAGCTTGTCGTCACGAGTTCAATCCTGGAGGCACGCGCCGCTATCCACGGTACGCTCCACGCATCTTATCTAATGCAAGAACAGATCCAGGGAATTCCTAGAATGACCGAATTGTCGTATCAAACGCCAACTGAAACATGACAAGGAAGATCTTTTAAACGGCAATCTGGAATCCATACGCCACCAAAGCTCCAAGAGGGTCCAATTGTTGGAGACGCTGAGTGGTACCGTGACTCGTGGATCACTTACTAAGTGCCCAAAAGTCATTCTTGTAGGCTGAGGAAACAGCACCTATTGTATTTACATCTTCATCCACGTTGCAGTCGCCCGTGAGTCATCCGATACTGAGCCTCGAGGTGAGGACTTCATAGTGCACATTGAATCAGTTATACTTGACAGCAATGCCGTAGGCTCGTCGAATGGTCGCTCGAGCTCTATATCATGGTCGAGCCCGTGGCACTGGGCCTGGGACATGCCTTGGCAATCCGAGGTGTCGATGCATAGTAGGCTTTCGGGCTTTTAATGTGCGCCCAGGTATAAGTTGAGCTCGTGCACACAGTGGCATTACAGCTGTTTGCGGATGAAACGGCAATCACGGGGGGAAATGTATTCCCAAAGTAACAGGATGAACTTATTAACCCGGAGAGGCTCGGGGCGGACTCAGATGGAGTGACCGGGAGCTGTTTGCTGTATATAACGCCCGACGGCTTCTTTGAACGGTTGTTTCAAACCATATCATACTGTAGTATTATGATCCAATGATGTTAGAAAGTCGCGGTGAGTTATATACTGAGCCATTCCTGAGATCAGGCTCCCATCTACTTTGTCCCCCCATAGATCTGCATACCAGAGCCGAGCCAGAGGCTACTCGGGCAACCTCATTTTATAATCCTCAGTTACCTTCCTTTTTCACTCGTGTTTTAACAGCTCTGAATCATTAGCGGAGAGGCCTACAAGGCTGTGTCAAACGTGATGTTATACACTAGCTTTGCAGATCCTGACGCTCACTTATTATGAGCAGGTTCACCGGCCTCTTGTCGGTAGCTCTCGACTAGTGATCCACCTGCTTTTCTCTACCCCAACCTCTATCGGGTCAGATACAGTGCATCAGGGCTGTTTCGCTTACATCTATGGCGATCCAGCTCCTTGACGCTTGTCTCGCCAGTTTGGCATTATGGCTTGTCGGATGTCTTGTTTCCAGAAAGGGCGCACCGCTCCCGCCCGGGCCGCCTGGATGGCCAATTATCGGAAACATCTTTGACATTCCGAGGCATGCACCGTACAAGACTTTTGCTTCCATGGGCCGAAAATACGGCGAGTGGAAACAATATAGCATACAGCACGTTGCTCACTCTCTTCACCATGATAGGGCCTGTGATATCCTTCAAAGTGTTGGGCAAGCACTACATTGTTCTCAACACCCTAGAGACAGCCACCGACCTGCTAGAGAAGAAGGGCGCAGTTGCTTCCAACAGGCCACATTTCACGATGGGCATGGACCTCGTAGGCTGGGGTGACGCTGCGGCTCTCCTACAATACGGTGACAGGTGCCGAAAATACCGTTCGTTCTTTCACCGGCAGATCGGCACCAAGAGTAGCCTGGAAGCGTTCCACCCTGCTGGAGAAGCGGAAACGAAACGATTCATACGCAACATGCTGAAGAGCCCACAGGATTTGGAAGCGAATACCTATAGGTACGTTTCTGATAGGTGAGACGTCACATTATTAATTTATGAGCAGAACAGCGGGAATGATCATGCAGATATGCTACGGCTATAACGTTGAGAAAGACGATGATCCAATCATGGAGATGGCGAACAACGCCATTCACAATTTCTGCGTGATCGCAACTCCGGGACGCTTTCTGGTGGATGAGCTTCCGATTTGTACGTCTTTGCATGTATCCTATGTCAAGTGTCTGAAAAGGCCGTGACAGTGCGATACCTTCCAGAGTGGTTTCCCGGAGGCGGGTTCCAGAAACTTGCCAAACAATGGCGGAAAATGCTCGCAGAGGCGGTGGAGGCGCCCCATGCGTTTGTGTTGGAACGTGTGGTAATTTCGCCTTCTGAGCTCGTGGTACTTTTCTGATCTCAACTCAGGCGAAAGGAGATGCTGTCCCGTCGTTCACGTCACGCCTTCTCCAGGAGGGTGTAGCGCCTGAGGAAGAAGAGCTATTGAAATGGGCTTCTTTCTCCTTGTACTTGGGTATGTGCTTTCCGAGATGTTGATCTACGTTTTCGACCAATGCTTTGTTAGGGGGACATGACACGACACCGACTGTGATATCTGCTTTCTTCCTTGCGATGACGATGTTCCCCGAGGTACTCAAGAAAGCTCAGACAGAAGTAGATGCTGTTATCGGACACGGGAGGCTTCCGACGGTGCAGGATCGTGATGCGCTGCCATACGTGAACGCACTCTGCACGGAGCTCCATAGGTGGCACGTATTGGCTCCAATGGGTGAGTTATCCTAGCTTGCGTGCATTCCTACTAGTGGATGACTGGAATCTGGATAATAGTGATACACGTCACTACGGAGGAGATGGTCTACAACGGATACCTCATCCCCAAAGGGTCGAATCTGCTCGCAAATACCTGGTCCGTGGTGCGCTTCCGGTGTTGAATGTGTAGCAGAGACTCAAACATGGATGCAGGTTCATCTTGTCCAACCCAGAAACGTATCCTGACCCAGACGTCTTCAATCCGGAGAGGTTCCTTGGTGAACATCAGCAGCTCGATCCGCGCAAGTCGGCTTTTGGGTTTGGAAGGCGGTCTTGTCCGGGTATGCACCTGGCGGGGATGTCTCTCTTTCTTTGTGTCGCTACCGTGCTGGTCACGTTGGACATTTCGAGACATGTTGAGAATGGCGTGGAGCAGGTGCCGAGGTATGAAGCCGAGGAGGAGATCTTACGGTACGATTCCTTTTCGAATCAGAGTTCAGCGTAGGTTTATTGATTGGGGTGGACATGCAGACGCGTCAAGCCATTCGAATTTAGGATCGCTGCGCGGTCGAAGAATGTGGAGGATCTTCTTGCTGATTGATGAGAGTTTACAACCTGATGACTCGACGATGGCGATTCTATTTATCAAGTTCGATTTGTTGTAATGGTGCTGTATTTGAATAAAAGAGCGGGTGCTTATCTGAAAATGCCTAGAACCTGTGTCGAATTCGACTGGGTTGGATGTTAGTAGAGCAAAGATGTAAAAGAAACAATGAAGGACTTGGCAGGAGTGCCGACTGAGTTCAATGGTGCCATACCAGAGTTCAAACGTTCACCGCTGTCATCAGTCACGCCTTCTTAGATTATTAGAAGTCCCATTCAGAGCAGCGGGGTGCGTTATCATGTTTGTGAACGTGGACGATGGTCTGAGGCACTCCGACTCGCGTGCTCCCAGCACACTGTACTGACACAGACGAACGCACGAAGCAATCAATCGAGTCCAACGACGCAAGCGTCCTCACGATCCCGCCACGGGAGGAACCAAGTCAAAGAAGATAAAATAAAAACTAGCAGAAAACAAAACTGATACAAGATCGAGCAGATTCAGACAAAATAGTTCGAGAACGCAAAAAAAGAAAAAAGAAAGCCCGCTAGCAGGCGACATCACAGCCTCGCAGATCACATTAGATCGTCCCCTCCGCCCATCACTTTTCTCACCCGGTACGCAGTGGAGGCGGAGGCGGTACGTATCTCCGATCGTCGCGCCTATCACCTACCACGCCCCTTCCGTACCCTCCACCTCCGCCCGGACCAGGACCCGGACCGTTCATATTGACAGGAGGACCCATTCTCGATCCCAACATCGGCGGCGGACTGCGTCGTCCACGCCCATCCCCGGGCCCAGGACCGGGACCGGGTCGGTCATACCCCATCGGCATCCCATACTCGCCACGCATATACTCGCCGCGGTCCTTTTCCCTCTCGCGGTCCATCCCCCAGTTGCGTTCTCTCTCGCGTTCACGTTCACGTTGCTCTCGCTCCCGATCCCCAACACCTCGCTCGTAAAATCCAGGTCCCGATCCCGGTCCAGAACTGCTAGGCGGCACAGGCGGTGTACGCGTCCCCGCCGACCGTGGCTGTACAGTTCCAGACGTAACCCCAGACGTAGCCGTCCCAGAGGTTGCAGTCGTCGCAGCAGACGAAGGCGGCGGGCCAGGCGCGTACTCTCCTCCCCCTCCCGCTCCACCGCTTCCTCCCATCCCTCCTCCACCGACACCTGCGCCGCCTCGTCGTGGTGGCGAGTACCTAGGTCCACCCATACCAGCGTACCCAGGCCCGTGGTCCTCCCGCGCGCGTTTCATCGGCGGCGGACGCAAATCATCTGCAAGTCCCAGACCTCGACGCGGCGGACTCAAACTCCGGTTTCGAATGCGCGAAAACGGAGGCGGTGGAGGCGGCGGGTGCGAATCCAATACATGGGCACCGTACCGCCCGCGTTCAAAGTCCCTCGGCGGCGGGTACGGAGCTCCGCGGTCGTCACCAGGTCCAGACCCAGGAGGAGGCGGATACGGATCCGTCAATCTTGCACTCAGAGAACGACCAGGCGCAGAGTCCATACGCGTATGGGGTGGAGGCGGATGAGGTGGGCCAGGCAAGAGCGGCGGGAAACCAGCCCGTCGATCGCGGTCGTCCCATGACGATGTCCACCCGCCCAGGTCCCTTTCACGTTCACGTTCACGATCCCGATCATGTTCGCGGACGTCCCGATCCCGATCCCGATCTCTTTCGCGGTTTTCGAATCGGTCCCTTTCTATAAATGGCGCTTTCTCGGGTGGTGGCCGCCATGACGCCGACGGCGGTGGCGGTGGAGGCGGGAGCAGTCCACGCTTGTCGAAATCGCTAGGGTACCAGTCCCGCCGTCGTTGTTGCTCGTACGTGTCGCGGCCTCGATCGGTTGCAAACCTTCTCTCCCCGTCGGGATCGTACACGCCGTCCCCGCGGAACGACGGCGGCGTTGGCGGTGGTGGTGGCGAACGCGCAGGGTAGAACTGCCTTCCCCTGTCCCGATCACGGTCACGATCGCGGTCGAACACGTGTGGCGGTGGAGAATAGCGGCGGGGTGGGGGCGGACCAGCGCGGTTGAATACGTCACCAAAACGTGCAGGTGGAGCGTTGACGTCGGGGGGCACATCACGGTCGCGTCTGTCGCGGTGATCATCTCTGTCTGGGAATCCGCGGTCCAAATCAGGTCGGTAACTGGATGCAGTGGCAAGCGGAGCAGCGGGACGTTCTCGGGAAAAGTCTCTGTTGGTCCTAAAGTCGGAAATCCGGTCATGATCACGGATATCGTCTTTGAAGAGCGGTGCACGAAGGTCTTCCCGCGCAAGAGAGGCAGCGCGGCCATAGGCACGAGGAGGAACAGGTCCCACGGAGAGTCGTTCTTCCAAGCTCGGGGCAGGGGCAACGTCCAGACGAGGAGGTACCACGGGCTGACTTAGACGATCTTGCAGGGAGGGTGCAGGTACAGGTTGTGACAGTCTCTCTTCCAGTGATGCGGTAGCCCGAGGACGGTCATCAGTAGCAAGGGAAGTTGCAGGGCCATCTCGATCGTTTTCCTTGGTTGCATGTGAGAGCGGCATAGGATCGCCGAGTGGACGAGTACGATCCTCGGAGCTTGGCGGAAGCGGCCTCGTGCCAGAGCCAGGAAGGGGTCTTATCGGACGGTCATCCAAGGGAAGACGAAGGTCACCATCAGCAGCAGCAGGTGGTGGTGGACGACGATCGTCATAGGGAGACTTTCTGTCGTCCAACGGCGGTTGCTTGAATCGGTCATCAAAGGGTGGGTTACGCGGAGCTGAGCGGCGGTCGTCAGGATCAAAGCGGCGACGAGGGGGCACATAGTCAGGTCCATAGGAGGGCTCATAGTGGCGAAGTTCGGGGGGTGGTCGTGGAGCATGGCTTCGACCATATGAGCGACCAAAGAAATCGGGGCGTCTCTCCCTGATAGGTCTGTCTCTGTCCCGGTCTCTGATGTCTCTGTTTGCATCGGTGCGGTCATTGTCACGGACCCAGTCTCTGTCCCTGTCACGGTCGACGAGTCTGTCTCTGTCTCTGTCCTGGGAGTCTGTGTCGACGAAACGACGGTCCTCTGGAGGAAGGAAGTGAGCCTCTGGAGGAGTGGTAGAATCACCGTTTGGAGGCCGAGTAGCATCGTGGGAGTTGTGTTCGGATTGAGGCATGTTGGGACTGTCATATTTCTTCCAGGGATTTTCATCAGCCGGGGCGTCGTCCTTGGGGGGGTCCAGAGGAGAGTTATTGTTTTCATTGTTGGTGGACGAGGCAGTGTCGACTGGTTGTACCGAGTCATACTCACCCGTAGCTAGAGGGTCTTGTGTAGTCATTCGGGCAGAGTCCTCCGAGTCAGGATGCTCGTCGCCTAATTTGGAGTCGGCCTCGACGGTCTGAGACAAGGGTGAGTGAGTGGGTTGTCTGAGGGGGTAGACAAGAGGAAAGTGTACATTGATGTCTTCTGAGGAGGGGTGGTAGTCGATTGGACCGAGGTAGAGGGCGGCGAGAGCAGCTGGCTGTGGCACAGCACGGTAAAACTCGTGTTGACCCTCTTTGATGATTGTTTTGAGGTTTTCGAGTATCTCGAGGTCGTTTTTACCTGGTGGGAGTACTGGATGGTAGAACTGGTGGTGGTAGGTTTGGTAGGACATGGAGAAGGAGGAAGGAGAGAACGGAGAAGGAGACTCTTCTGAGGAGAGTGGAACGAGAAAAGAAGTGTTAGGGTCCTCCGTGAACGTGGTGACGGTGCGCTCGCGGTTATTGACGTGGTTCCGGCCCTTTCGCTTCTTGTTTTGGCGGGCAGACATTTACGTCGCTGTCGTCGGCGTCGTTTGTGTCGCTCTCGCCGATGTCGACGACGACGAGCGCTGTGTAGAACGTGGTGGAACACTCAAGAATCGTCTTCCCGAAACGAGAAAAACCCTCAGCCACGAGTATTTTAGCGTACTTTTACTTGCTCGTTATCCGTCTTCACCTCCTCAGCCATGTCCGTCGTTGGTATCGACTTTGGTACGCTCCACAGCAAGGCAAGTTCTACTTTTTTTAAATGTGTATGTGTACTGTTGCTCATCGTCGACTCGTCAGATCGGCGTCGCGCGCAACCGCGGCATCGACATCATCGTCAACGAAGTATCCAACAGAGCAACACCGTACGTGCCATCTTGCGATCTAACGTGCTCGTACTTATTCTCCACAGCTCGCTCGTCGCCTTTGGACCCAAACAACGCTCCATCGGCGAGCCCGCAAAGACTCAGGAGACCTCCAACTTCAAAAACACCATCGGCTCCCTCAAGCGTCTCGTCGGTCGAACCATCCGAGACCCCGATCTCGACTACGAAAAGAAGTTCCTCAATGCAACCCTCGTCGACGTCGATGGTACCGTCGGCACAGAGGTATTCGCCCTTTTCGCCTCTCTTATCAATCGGATCTGATCGCTTCCCTCAAAGGTTTCGTATCTCGGCGAGAAGCAGACCTATTCAGCCACTCAACTCGTGGCAGCATACCTAGGCAAACTCCGAGATACAGCCACTCATGAGCTCAAGTCTGCAGTCTCTGACGTCGTTATCGCCGTCCCCGGTTGGTACACCGACGCTCAACGACGCTCTATCCAAGATGCTGCTTCCATCGCCGGTCTCAACACCCTCCGTCTGATCAACGACACAACGGCTTCCGCTCTCAGCTGGGGTATCACCAAGACTGACCTTCCCGAACCAGAAAACCCCCGTCACATTCTCTTTGTCGATGTCGGCCACTCCTCCATGTCCGTCTCCGTCGTCGCATTCTCAAAAGGCCAGCTCGTCGTCAAAGCATCCGCATATGACAGACATCTCGGCGGTCGCGACATAGATTATGCCCTCCTACAACACTTTGCCACCGAGTTCAAGACAAAGTACAAGATTGACGTCCTCTCCAGCCCAAAGGCCACCTTCCGTCTCGGCGTCGGTTGCGAACGCTTAAAAAAGATCCTTTCCGCCAATGCAGAGGCTCCTCTCAGCGTTGAATCAATCATGAACGACATCGATGCTTCATCCAAGCTCTCCCGCAACACCTACGAAGAACTCATCGCCCCTGTTCTTGATCGCATAGCCCTTCCTCTCCAACATGCCCTAGCCGAATCTGGACTCACGCTCGACCAGATCGACTCCGTCGAGCTCCTCGGTGGATCCACCCGTATCCCTGCAATCCGTGCACGCATCCAAGCTGTCGTCAACGGCAAACCCCTCTACACCACCCTCAACCAGGACGAAGCCGTTGCTCGCGGCGCTACCTTTGCCTGCGCATTCTTCAGCCCTACTTTCCGCGTGCGCGAATTCCACATCAGGGATATCACCCCATACCCCATCAAAGTCTCCTGGGACCGTTCACTGTCCGATCCCGACGACGACACCGAGCTCGTCGTCTTCCCCTACAGCAACATCATCCCCTCCACCAAGGTCCTCACCTTCTACCGAAAGGGTCCGTTCGACATCGAGGCCTCGTATGCAGAGCCGCAGGGCTTGCCTGGTGGTATCAACCCTTGGATCGCGCGGTTCACCGCCAAGAGCGTCCCTGCAGATCCCAGCGGCGATCTCTCGTGCGTCAAGCTCAAGACACGTCTGAACTTGCACGGTATCATGTCGTTTGAATCTGCGTACGTCGAAGAGACGGAGGAGAGGGAGGAGCAGGTCGCGATGGACGTCGACGGGGAGGGACAGTCCGCGGAGGCACCCAAGAAGAAGCGAGTCATCAAGAAGGAGGTCCCGTTCTCGTCCTTTGCCACCTCGCTCGACACGAGCGTCATTGAAAAATACAGGGAGTTGGAAGCCCAGATGCACGCTGCCGACAAGCTCGTCCAAGACACTGAAGTATGTCGTTTCTTATTGTGCATATATGCGTCATGCTCAATCCCTGATTACTCAGGACCGCAAAAACGCCCTCGAAGAATACGTGTACGATATCCGCGGTAAGCTGGAAGAACGCTATGCCGCCTACGTGCAAGCAGCCGAGAAATCCAAGCTGCTCGCGGCGCTCCAGGAAGCCGAGGACTGGCTGTACTCTGAGGAGGGCGAGGACGCGACCAAGTCCGCCTACGTCACCCGCCTGGATGCGCTCAAAGTGATCGGCGACCCGATCGTGGCACGCTACCGCGAAGCCGAGGAACGTCCGGGCGCGATCGCGGAGCTGCGCACGTCGCTGAACGAATACCTTTCGCAAGCCACGTCTGCCGACGACAAGTACGCACACATTGGCGAAAAGGAAAAGACGTCTGTCGTCGAAAAGTGCGTGACGGTGCAAAAGTGGTTGGACGACCAGATCGCGCGGCAGGCGGAGCGTCCAAAGAACGAGGATCCGGTGCTCAAGGTCGCGGACATGGTCAAGAAGCGGGAGGAAGTGATTTACTTTGCGATTCCGATCTTGTCCAAGTCCAAGCCGAAGCCGCCCAAGGTGGACACACCCACCGGGACGCAGACACCACAGAGTGGAACGCAGACGCCGGATCCGGGGGCAAAGGCGCAGCAGCAACAACAGCAGCAGGAACAGCAGCCGCAGCCTGGTCCTTCGGAGATGGACGTCGATTAGTGTGTGGGTCGGGTCACAAAATTAGAGGGCGTCGTTTCGTCTCCTGTATTCTTCTCTTTCTTACATACATAGTAGTACTGCAATCTAGTGTAACTTGAAGTCCAGAGTGTATCACCGCGTCGCGCCCAGGCCGAGTTTCGAATGCTTGATCTTGGCGGTCAGCGGGTCGTCGATGCCCACAGATCCCACGCTCCCGATCCGTTCGCCCTCTGTCCACCCCATCGACGCCAACATCTTGAACCCGACGTTGCCCTGCCCAATCTTGGGCGCCTCCTTGCCCACCACCTCCCCTTCCCATGGTTTCGGCGCACCCCCGTTACCATTCTTACCACCCTTACCCTTACCCCCACCCGTAAACCGCTTCACGACACCCCTCACCCGTCCTTCGTCCACCACCCTCGTCGTCCGTATCAACGTCGTATACCTCCGCCCCCCCGTCCCCTTGCTCACGCTCTTCAACCCAAACGCCTGCGCCAGCGCGTGCACCACCGCCCTCGCATCCTTGTCCATCGGCGGAAACGCCACGCTCTCGCTCGACTTCCCTTTCCCTTTCCCCTTTCCCCTCCCGTAGCTGTTGTTGGCGCTCGCACCAAAGGCGAACGCGCGGACGTACGACTCGAGCGCATCTATACCCTCTTCGGTGCTCGCGTCCACGCCCAAGAGCGTCAGCGGTGCGATCGCATGCGCTTCGCTGGGATCGAGCCGCACAGCCGCGCGCATCGCCTTCTTCTGTCCCCCTCCTTGCCCTCCTTTATGACGTGGAGTGAGATAGAGCGGGTCGAGCGCATCTCGTAGCATCTCCTCCCTCCGCTCCCTCCGTCGCTCAGCCTTCTTCTCCCGGTCTCGCGCCCACTGCGCCTCCAGGTCGGCAGCAAAGTAAGCACCTCCAAAGCCGCCCTTTTTCTTCTTTTTATCTGTGGAACAAAACGGATAAGAAAGGTGACGGTTAGTAGCATGGCCTTTTGCGGTGGACGCACTCTTCTCAGCCACCGGTGTTGTAAACTCGGGGTCGTCCACGAACGTTTCCGCACCGCCCTCGCGGTGAGAGGTTGCCTTTCCCTTTCCCTTTCCCTTTTTCTGCTTTTGGCCACGGCCAGACAGAATATAACTGTTCTCTTCCAGCATTTTCTGTATCCGTGCTCGTGTCAGACGGGGGACAGTCAACGACGCGCAACTCACGTTGATACCTGCCATGAATGATTCATCGTCTGCGCTCCGCGTCCCAGGTAAGATTTCGAGTTCGGGTGCGTCCTCATCGTCGTCGTCGTCGTCGTCGGACTGATGTCGGACGCTCTCTGGATGCTGACTATGACTGCGTTCGCGTACCTTCCGTAGGCGGGCTTGGAAACTCGCCCTAGGAGTCAGTTCCTCGTCCGAATCATCAGAGAGTTCATCGTCGCTCTCTGATTCGGCGATGAGCATCGCTTCCTCGGCGTTGAACGCCTCTTCCTCGTCGTCGTCTTCCTCTTCTTCGTCCTCTTCGTCCTCATCACCAATCTCGGAATCGGAGCTCCCCTCAGGTCCGCCCTGACTTTCCTCGTCTTCCTGTCGCATCCGCGCCTCGTCCTCGAGATCGTCCATGGTCACGAAATGGGACTTCTCCGCACTCATGCTCTCCACGAACCCCTGCATCGCGTTCAAGTCCAAGTCTAAATCCGGGTCGAGCGACATCCCTCCGAGACCGTTCGACACTTCGTCCATCCCGTCGTCGCCCTCTCCCTCTTCCGTGTCCTCCGCCACATCTGCGCCGCGCTCCTGCCCTTCGTCGTCGTCGGTACCCCAATCTATATCCGAGTCTTCCTTGCGTCTCGTCGCCCACTGAGGATGCCGCTTCTCTTTCGCATCTGCCTCCCTCAGCCTCGCCTCTGAGACCATCGCTCCGAGTGCCCCGAACCTTGGCTGACTTGGATTCTTCTGGCCCTGGCGCTGTCTCCATCGCAGAGGCCGCACCTCTGTCTGGCGCGACGAGCTGGCTGCAGGGGCGCTGGAAGTGGAGGCGGTTGAACCGCGGTTCGTTTCATCACCCTCCTCCAAGCCTGCTCGCGCTGGCATGGCGTCCTCCTCCTCCTCCTCTCCTTTGTACACTCCCTGTTCCTCGCTTGCGGTGGTAGACGTGCCCGTCAGCATCGACGTCTTGGGCAGCTCCACGCGCGGGACGGTAACTATGGGCGACACGCGACTCGAGCGTGGGTGAGGGGCGACGTAAACTATGCGTTCTTCGTCGTCATCATAGTCTCCAAGGGTATCGCCGTGGCCCGCTCGGTCGACGAGGATGACGTCACTCGCGGAACGGGGCGTAAACCGACGCGTGGGCTCAGTATCGACGAAAAAGAGTGGGGGAGGGTCTTCTCGGTCATCCGTGCCAGTGGGCGCGGTGGTAAATTCAGGTCGTGGTTCTGGTGGTGATTGCGTATGTGGCGCGTCAGTCAAAGTGGGTGTTTTTTCCTCGACTGGGATCGTATCTAGACCTTGTGTACGAGATTCGTGAATAGATGTGGTGTTTGAGATGTCGATAGATGGTCTGGATTCGAACGCGTCGTCGGCCGTGGGCCCAGATGCGAATGGCAATACCATTTGTTGGATGACATCCAGCTGATTGTCAACGATGACGTCCACGTCCATGTTGCTCTGAGCTTGCGTAGCCTCTTTGACGTGGTTATATACGCCCGTGAACCTTTCCTCGGGGATGGCATCGGCATCTCGAGGAGCCTCTAGTGCAAGTGGTACCGCGGCGTCGACCTCGGCGCGGATCAAAGCCAAGTCAGCGAAATCGATCTCTTCGATACCCTCTCGATCTCGACGGGTTTTAGCTCCTTGTTTCGTCGTCGTTGCCTGGCCATGCGCAATAGCGTCGACCTCTGCGCGAACCTGAGCCAGGTCTGCAAAGTCGACTTCTTCCAGCCCACCATCGTCGTGCGATTTAGAGTTTGAATCGGATGCATTGTGGTGGAACAGCCGAGCGACGCGGTCGGCGGTAGGGACGTGGGACTCTTCCGTCGTATCGGCATCTGTCCACGCAGCAGATCAGCCATCGCGTACCAACCCGAAAAGCACGGGGGGACCACTCACCCGCGACGTGCGACGCAGGCTCCAGCACATCCTCCGGTTCCTGGAACAAGAACGACGAAGTCAGCGTTGGCCGCACGAACACCACGGGGCGCAGCAGCGGACGCGAGAGCAGGTTGGAGAGTGGGGCGTCTTTGCCGAGGCGTCGGGGGGTGTTCAGAAAGCTGGCATTATTGCCACGGCCGACTCCGGAACGGGGATGGGGACGATGGGCGGAACCGACAAAGTCCTCGCCGATGAGGACGATGTCTTGGCCTCTGCTGCCAGCGCCTCCGATACCTCTGCCTCTGCCTCTTCCTCTGCCTATACCAGTGCCTCTACTTGTGCCTTGTCCCCGCCCACGGAAACCTGGCTCCGGCCCCGACCATCCACCTCCCCATCTCGGTGTCACATTGCCCCGCTGGGGAGTCTCGGCTCCCCTTGAAGGGGTCCCAGCGCCCGATCTCGACTTGGGCACACCGCCCCGCCACTGCGTCCCACGTTTTCTATACCCGTTCCTATTGCCATTGCCATTACCGCTCGCGTCCATCGGTTCCGCCCACTGTTGTATTACCACGTCTGTGTCTTCGTTTGTATGAGCGTAGCGAGATCGAGGATGAGGCTGCGTCGCTGGTACATCCCCGTTGATGATGTTGCTGGTGGAGATGTCGTCTCGTGGCCCTCCTCCTCGACCGCGACCGGGGCTCGTGTGTCCACCCCCACGGCCACGGCCACGATAGTTGTGGTTATTCTTCTTGCCTTGAGGCATCAAAATGATGCACAGCGAAAAGATGATATCGTTCAAGTCGAGATAAACGCCCCCACAGCCACAATTGGCAAAGTACGGAGCGTGCCGTTGGTCACTTCGTTCAAACGTTCGTCGGCATAACTAATTTTGTTCGTACCCCCGGAAAATAAATATCCAAGTACAACAGACTTATCCGAATCGAACCGTCACCATGATCTCACATATATTCGACTCGAATCAAGCAAGAAGGAGGTCTTCCGCCTTTTTTGACCGCGACGATCTTGCACTCGAACGGCTTGATGTTTCTGGACGAACGTCTGTCAGCAAACCGACGCACAGACGGAAACTTCCGCACCGTACGATTCCCTCCTATTTCGGCCGCACTCGCTGCACGCCGTTCTCGACGCATCTTGAGACATTCAATGTGGCCAGCGCCGTCACCATCGAACCACCCCTCGCTATTAGCCCTAGTCTTCCACTGAATCTGCGGTCAAACAAGTCACTTCGCCCTATGTACAGTAAAATGGAAAAGGTGACTAACCGCCCTTGTGTTGAACTTCGAGTTATTGATAGTTGCGAACGTTTTAGCATTGAGTCGCCGGACACGATGTCCCTTCGTGCGCAATGTGTGCAGCGCCACGCCTGCAGATCGCGATCAGCAAGGGCAATACACGACTGTACATGAAACCTGCCCCTAGGCTCGAAGAACAGATTGAGTTGGCGATCCGTCATCGATTCACCCTCCATTGTCATGACCTCAACGTCTGTTTGCACTACGTACCATGTGGTACTAGTGCTGTCCAAATCAGGCGAGATCTCAAGATCTCAACATTGTTACAAGTTACACTCAGGCACTGCACAATGATTCTACAGCTTCAGTAATGGCTGAGCGCTGATGAGTCAAACGCTGACCTGTCGCTGGCAACTCTCGTTCCGTGGTCGTGTGCTTGGAACTCCGTCACCTTTTCGTCGCCGATCCTCTCAGACCGTCCCACACACGACCCAGTTGCTGCTTTTTGACTCTGAAATATGCAGATCAATCATGATAGTGACCACCTCAGTCGTGAGGGACAGCGACGCATCGAATGATGTCCACTTCTCTTGGGAACCACTTGTTAGTGCGTGTGCACTCTCAGGTTAATCAGGTATCATTATCAAATCTCTCCATTGGCGCCCTCTCTATACACATGTAGCATTAAGATGATCGGCGCGTCTGCACCGGTTGCCATTTCCATTTGGAAACCCTTCATTCACCCGTTTACAGCATCCGGCCACGGAAGTGGAAGTCTCTGGTGCTGTGTTTTGCTTGTCTTATGGTCACTCGGATCCAGGACGATCACACGTGGGCCAGTCATTTCAATGCGAACAGCATCTTTCGATCACAATTGTTATTTCCATTCTCATCACCTGTCAAGAAAGGACGAGAAATGTCCATCCGAATGCCACGGATCACCTCGCTGGCTCTCGAACCAGAATACAAGCTCTTGAAGCTAAAAATGACATACCAGAAGAATAGCGAATGCTCTGCCCGCAATTGCTCATACAATGTCCTCCTTGGTCAGCCCAAGCATGCAAGCCCACCAGGGAGATCGATTTGCGCGGAAAAAATGTTATGGGACACGAGCAACTCGGTAAATTCGGGGACGATTACACATACAACAACCGAGCTGCTAAAACGACGACGACGACCAACGTACAGTCACTTCGGGAAAGGAAAGGCACAGGTATAATCACAACTACCGTACACACGACCAAGAACACTGACTTTTTTTTGTCGATTTTTCGATTTTCGTTCTTTTTTTGTGCTATTGCGGGGGTTTTTTTTTAAAAAAGAAGAAAAAAGAGAGGAACGAGTCGAACGAGATCGAAGACGGGCAAGATGGTTACGCGGGTTTCTCAACGACTCCACTCACTGTCACCTGTCCACTATGGAACTGCTTAGCACCCTTGTAAGGCCAAGTGTTCCGCCCAGCGGTCGTGAACGACGGCAGCGGAGCCAAGGTCACCTCATTCCCCATAAACGGATAGTTCGGAGTCACGTAGAGCGGCCAGTCATCGCTCCCTGGAGGAGCGTCTATAGCGATATTCCTGATCGGGCTATGTTGAAATGATCGCAGTCAGTGAATGATCGCTCGTCGTCACGAAAGAACGACTTACGACAAAAGAGTCTCCGTCATTGCGAACCTCCAATGAATGCTGGGTGGAGAGATATTCGTACCATTGCCAGCCCACGTTACAGTCAACGTCAGCTTGGAATTGTATCCACCAGGTGCGCCAGTAAAGTGGGCGCCCGCACACTGAGTTTGAATGTCACCATGGATGTCGAGAATCTGCACAAAAGAATGCTCTTACTGGGGGTGGTGCCGCCGGTGCCTTCGGATCTTTGATGGGGCATGTCTGTGCGACGCATTAGTGTTGAGGGGAAGAAATGAATGGAATGGACTCACGTCGAAGACCGTCTTATTGGGGAAAATCTTGTCGTCCTCGCACACCAACTTCCCTAGAAAGTGATGGGTTATTGGTCAGTTTCGCACAACAACAATTGCAGAGTTCAGAACGAACATGTGCTTCCGTCCGGAATGACCTTGTTGTCGCACTCGACAGTGATACACCAGAACAAGCATTCAAAAGCAATTTCGGGAATACAAAGCTGAGTCGTGCAAGTCCAGGACCAGGTCGGCGTGTTACCAGGCCGGCAGGGCTCCCAGTTGATGTTTCTCCAGCACATCAACGGGTTGGACAAAACCCACGCTATTAAATCGGCCGCTGAACAAATATATG
This sequence comes from Leccinum variicolor, assembly GCA_038091415.1. NCBI lineage: Eukaryota > Fungi > Basidiomycota > Agaricomycetes > Boletales > Boletaceae > Leccinum > Leccinum variicolor. The sequence goes on along the minus strand of JBBPOK010000189.1, from coordinate 384 downwards.
CATTAGTAACACTACACCGGTGGAGTGTCTGAGAATACGAACTGGTCGTGTAATTTTGTATATCATCGGTTGGCCAACCAGGGTATACTGGGCAGTCATGACGCTTCTGACGAACCTCCCCGATCATGCAGTAGTGGTTAGAGCTATCACCGGGTGGACGATCGAACATGAATGGCTTTTCGAACACGTAAAATTTGTTGGCATTTTCCACTGAGATGCTCTGGTAGTTGACTGTTCCCTGACTTCCAAGGACCCGCGCTTGAAGACCCTCCGTCAACATCAGGGCTGGGTGATTGAGAGGATTTGCAGACAAGGCAAACAGTCTTCCCTGAACGTCAATGCCCCCGAGCGTGCTGTGACCGCGCATGTATACGTAATTGGTCG